>JAQIXP010004189.1:0-11874 GCA_034700285.1 Proteroiulus fuscus
TTTGAACTTTTACCCGTTCTTGAGTGGTTTCAGTTTAAAAAAGACGAATTTAACATGGAAATTCCCATAGAGGCATGCTCTAAAAAGTGTGGACAGCCCCCTTAAAAGAATACACTGTCCAAGAGATCACCACTCATGAAGTACACTCGTAGGAAACGAGTCTGGTTTACTAACAAACTACATCATATTTCACCTATTTCCTTTTAAGAAACACGCATACTTTATACCATGCAGATCATATACTTCGGCTATAAGTTTTGTAAAAATGGAAACAAAAATCGTTCAGTTTAATTTGAAATTTCAACTTTAATCAAAACCCCGGTGCATTCATAGCCGCGCAGTACTTTGGAAATAATAACCAAGTGACTGCGCATGAGTAGAATTAGTTGTAAATAGTAGGGCTATATAGCTGGAACATATAGGAGCAGCAGTATAAGATGAAAAAAAAAGTGAATTATGACGGATGTGTGCGCAACTCATAATCCAAACCCTATTCCTTTCAAATTGCAGTAATTTTGCGTGCCAGCTTATTTGCGGTATCGACTCAAGTGTATATTAAAAATCATAAATTTGCCGTCCTGATTTACACAAGTCAATATCGGCCGCCCTGCCTCCTCACCCTCACCCTCTCCCTCTCTCTCTTCCCCTTCCTTCCCTCATGCACATTCTAACATGGCAAGTCAACTTTCAAATAAATCGCTAGCAAGATGTAATATAGTATGTGACCCAAAAGCTGAACTCCCGAAAGAATTTATAAGGGAGTCTATACCGTTTTAAAATACGAAGGGGAAGTCTAATAGCCAAAATATTAATTAAAAATATAAAAAATCCCCTTCTTAAACCTCCTTTAAAACATATCTGCAAACTAAATTATGGCATTAATTTTCGGGTCGCTTAAGACCTTGTTTCCACAGTATATTTCTGCAATTGTTATTGTTATATCCTCACTTAATTTCCATATTAATAAATTAAAAAGAACATTTCGTCCTCACCATAACAAAAACATTTTAAAAAGCTTTGCATAAAGTTTTTGCAAATGATTTTAATTTTTTTTAAAATAAATGCATCTTATTTTTCTCAATGACTACATAAATGAGCTTTCTGCAACATGTTAGCTAACTAACTAACTAACTGATTGTGGTTACATAAAACGGATCAATCATGCAAGTGCTCCTTGCTCTGATTGGTCAATTTGATGATGTCACCTCATTGTTAGTTTGGGTTAGGTAGTGATGGTGTGTGGTTTAGATAGGTTAGAACTGGTTAGGTCAGCAGGGATACTGAGGGTAAAGCCTCCGGTTTTGTGGGGGTCCTGGTTGGGTAGTTTTTTTGGCAAGCGCGAGAATCTGACGTCACCCAGGACCGACCAATCGGAGCTTGGAACACCTGGGTGATTGATCGGCATGTTGTTTACATTACCTATAGTTGGGAACGTCACCAGGCAAGTTACATTCGCCTTCTATCTACCTTATGACGTCATTTTTTTCCATAAGAGGAAAAGAATGGTAGGCCCCCTACCGGGTGGAACATAAATTTTAAGTTTTAAAATCGATCATAATTTATTTAAATTTAATCTTTCGATACTTGGAATCGTATCTGTGCTTGGAAATTATCTTTGCTAAGGCAAACTAGTATTTGCAATAAACAAATTTTAGTTAGCTGCCCTTTAACTAAACCACTACAGTATTTAGAAAAACAAATTGAAAAATCCATGTTGAAAACCTATCTACTAGCATTCACACTCGAATAGGTATATACTTACAATTTTCCCTTGTTTTTATGCAGTTCCAGACTGGCAGGAAGTTTAAAACGGCCGCCATTTTGTTGTCCAAGATCAGCGCTGTTGGTCTAGATGATTTACAAAGAATTAAGATTCAAATTTATGATGTGGGAGTCGAGAGTCGAGTATAATCCATTTACAACAAAGATCATCAATGTTAGAATATCTTACGTGACGTTGTTGACACTTCAGTGGTCAACTGGGTTGATTCTGTCACTTTTTTTTCCTCAACTCTTTGTAAAATGAAAAGCGTCTAATTGAACGGATTCAGCTCCTGTGCATGTATACCCTGCAAACTGCATTAATAAAGCCGAGAAAAAAAATCATTAATTAAAAAAGAAGTGAAATTGAAATGCTGACGAAAAAAAAAATTCAATCAAACAAGGACTTTTATTGGTGAGTCATGACATTGTCATTAATGAAATGGTGAACAATGTTAATTAAGAAAGGAGTGAGAAGAGAGAGAGAGAGAAAGAGAGAGAGGGAGAGGGGGTGAGGAGAGGTGGGCTGGGTCCAGCAGGGCAGAAAATTAAGAGGGTGGGTAACATTACTATGGGATTAAAACGAGGGGGAAGGAAGATGAAAAATGGCGGCTGACGATGTAAATACTTATGAAAGACTAAAAAAAATAAAAGCATTTTTTAAATATCAGAATTAATTAATGTAAGTATAATTAATTTTAATTAATTTTCTGGCAAGTAATTACTGATGCGTATATTTTTGTCACAGTACGGATTCGTTACCCGAAGATATATATAAAAAATATTTTAATTAAAAAATTGTTTAAGAAAACACTCGTTTAAAATGCATGGCATCAGCCGATCCATAAATAGGATTTAATTATGCATGAGCAGATTAATTACGCAATTTATGAGTCGTGGATAATCAACGCAATAAAAGATAATTTTGACAATTTAAAAGATCATGCTTAATTGAATGGCGTCAATTTAATTAGTACTGTAGACGAGTGGCTTTTGTCTTATATTTTTGTACAATTGAATGCATTGACCAATGAGGATGGTGGGTATTCGAAACCTACCGAAATTCGGGCACAAAATTGAAGGCATTTTGGTATGCAAACTACAATATTGAATAATTTAAATTCATCTTTCTGGTTGCTGAAAATTTAGAAAGTAAAATGGCGCCAGAGGTTTGGGAACCCAAAACCTTGAGTACCTAAACAGCCTAAAATCAAGTAATTAATATATACTTTCAATTTAAATTAGAAACGACTTTTGTAACTGTCACAAACATAAATAAGAAAAAATATGAGAATCAAACGATCTTATTGGGATTTTTTTCTTTAAAATAAACCTGAGTTTTGAATTCATGACAGTAATAAGCAATATTTCATCATAAACAAAGGACCATAATGATTAACTTTAAAAAAATTTTGTATAAATTTGTAAACTGTTTTGGCAATTTAAAAAAAAAAGATAAATCTGCCCCTGATTGCAGGCAAACATTGTTAGCTTACAAGCTAAGCGTGTTTGCCTGCTACTAGGGGCGAATCCATTTGAAAAATAAAAATCAATCCATTTAAATTTTACCAAGAGAATTTTCAGAAAAAAACTTTTTAAAACATTTTTAGCGCTCTCGACAAAATACTTTTTATGGATCCAAAGCAATGACAACAGCCTAAATAAAGATGGAACAAAAAATGCATTTTGGGCAGCCTGAGTATCTTGAAAAATATGAGCAATCATGATGGGTCCTAATACAGAGTGTGAAAGCAGGCAAGGAAGAAAAGAAGGGAAGGGTTGGGGGGGAAGGGGGGTGGGTAGGAAAAAGGGGGGAAAGGATGAAGACTTTTATAATACACAACATCATTCAATGGCACTGTGATAATTTCCCACATGGTGTGATTTGTTTTTCATACCCAAAAAAATGTAACAAACAAATTTGTTCAATCATATTCTATAAGATATGACGATGTCAAAACGAGACTCAGCCACGATTTTTTGGAGAATCCAAAAAACAATGAAAAATAAAAGACAAAAATTAAAACAAAAAACGTGTGCATCAGTTTTTATATATTTAAAAAAAAAAGATCCAGTTTTCCCATTTGCAGAGGGCGTGGCATAATGACGTACAACGTTCAACAAATTGAGTGGGCGTTAACACAAGCACGTGCCGCTTCCTACGTCACCGGTCACGTGCAACCGGGCGCCATTTTCCTTTTTTGTTCGATTAATTATTCGACGAACTTTCGGCTCAGTTCAAAAAGTGACTTCAAATCCCGAGTCTTAATAAAACACACGCAATTATTCACTTTTGGACCCAAACAATAAGTAAAAGGTTCAACATAGAGAACAAAATATTTGAGTTAAAAAATCACCATTGCTTTTGTATCATTGTTTCTTGTTGTTCAAGTTGGGCTAGAATATAGTTCATCTTTTTTTTTTTAGTTATTATTTTCATATTTTTAAAAAATGCAGTCCTTTTGTTCTTATTTAATACGTAAATCGTTTAGAAAATAAACTTAAAACAATGGAGCAGTAGGCATATATAATAGGAAGGGAAGGGATATTCCTGTGCATTTATTCGTATATTATTTTCATGTTTGTATTTTTTTTGGAATGTATTTTGAATTGCTAAATTCAGAGAAATTTTTCACAAGTAAGAAGCAGGCGTTCGTGCAATGAATGTAGGCCTACTGACTACCACTGCCCCCCAAGCAGTATTTGACCCACGAAAGTTGAAGTTTTGGACTATTTCAGGATTACATATTTTTGTTTTTTAAAATGTACGAGATTTTGGGACTTTTGTTGTACTTATTTTAACTTTTCCTTCGTTTTTCAAATCTTTACAATGCTTAAAAACCCACACGTCAGTATAGCTTATTTAGAAAGCGATTTGATTGCTTAATCTGTCTCCTATAGGGGCACGAGTTACAAGATTTTGAATGTCACTTACACACCTGAACGCCTTTTCTTATTAAAAAATAAAATTGAAAAAAAATGAAGAAAGAAAAGAGGAATGTTTTTTTGTAAGTATCTGAGCAACACCATACTTTCGCCATGTTGTTTTCAAAAGCAAAATACAAGACTTGAAAACAAAATAGCGTCAGATTGGACATTATGAAGTTTGTGTAATTTTGTGATGTAAACTCGCTTTGAGAAACAAGGTTGGTGATGTTACACTTTCACAAAGAGAAAAACCCCAGTTGGTAGCAATTACAAAAAATCAACATTTTTGATTATTTCCTATTTTGATACCAAAATAATTTTTAAATTTTTAAATTGAAATTTAGGGGAAATTGGGTGTGCAGGCCTATGCTATACTATAACACCATTACAAAATTATTGAGTTGTAACATTGTGCCGCTAGATGCCGCCACTGCAGGCCAAAGCAAATTACAGCAAAACTCAATGGGAGATCCTTGGTGCAATGGCGGCTAAATCGATCCTTGGTGCAATGGCGGCACTTCCTGTTGTAATGGTGTATAGGCTCTCCTTATGATACATGTTTTTACATTGCAAGATTTTCGGAGAAATATGACAGTTTTTGAGACAATCTTATAGCAAATGTCCCTATAAAATGTCACATTTTCCCTAAAATCTGGTAAAATAAAAGCACGTATACTATCTTAAGATGGGTTTCAAGTACAGCACATTACTAGATACATGTATTTTTAGCATAACTTAATTAATCCTCTTAAGACAGGAACTGTTGTTAGAGAGCTGACTGTTCCTTATAGATGTCATTGACTAAGTTTTGCCCTTCTTTTGTAAATTTACAACTCACATTTGAGCAGTCAGAACTCCTTCTCCTGGGTAACCACGCCCATAAAACTTCCTGAATTTCCTGAAACATACGTACTTCCCCAATGAAAGTGTAACAACTCCATTTTGTGCGAATATTATTGTCAGATTTGTAAAAAAAAAAAAAAAGTAAAAAATGGTGACTTATGTTATCCCTTCCCTCCTCTTATCTCACATGTAACCACCAGGGTCGCCACCTTGAAACGGAAATGGCATGTTCATAATAGGCGTCATTTGTTGAGCAGAGGGTGCAGTCACCGTTGACGCAGCACTACTCACCACAATCATGTTCGTAGATGGATGATGTTGTTGTTGTTGTTGTTGTTGTTGCTGCTGCTGCTGCATTGGACACAGGCCCATTGAGGAACTGGGTCCTCCGTCCATCAGGTCCGGTGACCTTCCTCCCACATTTGGAACAGGATGCATAACTCCTCCCCCTCCTGCTTTAGCGCCTCTTTTCCTGGGTGGTCTCCCCGTAGGATTCTTTTTCACCACTCGTCCAGTAGGGGTCGTGTGGCTCGGGGTTACTAACATTTGTTGCTGATGCGATTCTGCCTCCTGCTCCCCCTGGCGTCAAATAAAAGCGCCCTGATTGAGGTCCATATTTTGACACATGGCCGCCGCTTTGGCCATCTTATTCTGCCGCGCCTCCTGGCGGCTCATCTTGCCCTTCCTTCCCGTCGTTCCTGTCGTAATGGCGCCCTTCAGGAACTTATGACAGTCTTGTTCGCAGAGTAGGTTACCGTTAACCACGTTGTACCTGTCCCCTGGCACCAATTGGTTGTGGCACTTGGCGCACGCGAAACACTTCAGGTGATACACGTTGCCCTGCGCTCGCATCACAAACTCACTGGCCGGAATCGTCTGACCACACGCCGAACACGCGCCCGTGGTGCCAAAAATCCTAGAAATAACGAAAAAATAGAGAGAATTAGGATACTTTTCCATGGTATTTTGAGAAATGCACATTAAGAAGAAATGGGCGATGTTACGTGATCAATTTTCAGGGTGCGTTTAAATATTACGCAATGTATAAAAGGGGAAGGGGCATACTGCGGTACATGGGGGGAAAAGCAGGGCCCTATTTCATCAAGACTCTAGAATCTAAAATCCAGAATTTCAATCCAGAATCCAAAAAAAACAAATATTTTCATGGAACAAAACCAAGAAAAATGGCTCCATGGAACATTCCCAATCCTGAAAAGCCTATCCCATGAAAGATTCTGGATTTTGGATGGTACGATGGAATCAAATTTCTAGGATTCTGGATTGAGGATTTTAGATTCTAGAGTCTTGATGAAATAGGATCCAGGAGTGGTTATGTTGGACCAAACTTATAACTCATACTTGTAACTCTGCAACTCAGAATAAATAGACTCTAGAATCCTGAATCTCAATCCAGAATCCAACAAAAATATTTTTTCATGGAAAAACCCCCCGAAAATTACTCCATGGAACATTTCCAATCCTTAAAATCCTGTCCACTTCTATGAAGGGTATTGGGTTATGGATTGTACGATGGAACCAAATTTCTAAGATTCTGGATTGAGATTGAGGATTTTAGATTCTAGAGTCTTGATGAAATAGGGCCCAGTATACCGTCAAATATTACAAAGTTACTCGCTCACGTGATCAACATGACAAAGTTGAACAACCACGCCACCTTCCACCAAAAATTCACAAAACAAAGATGCAATAAACTATGCTAAAAGATGCTATGCCCTATAGATTGTGTTCTGAACTCCTGGAAATGGCATATTTCAAAGATAACAGAAAAAAACAGTTGGCCAGACTGATGGTCATCCGCATGATCAGCCATAAGCCATCACACGAAATACAGTTGACGCAATTTCAAAAATACCGTAATGCCCAACACAATGGCTGATGGCTAACGGCTGAAAACCTACCCTGGTGCATGGAGCATTTTCCCCCGATCTCACTGCCCCATTTAATTAAAAAACAGTCGTCGAAATAGATGTTATCTGTGTGTGGGATTATGAAGATATTTTTATATTAAATAAATAGCAGAAAAGAAAATGCAATTTCTTGCAATTTACCACCAAAAACAACAACAACAAATTCTAAAGGGAGGGCTGAAATAAAATCAATGACCCCAGCGTAGATAAGTTGTCATTTGTAAATTATCAAAATAAACGCAAACTGCTCAAACGTTTAGCTTTTACGCGCTTGTGGTCACTTTGGGTCAATAATAGAAAGGGAAGATAAAAAGGCAGCGAGTGCCATAGATACACATTAGCCCATACAAAAGTAATTCAAGATTGAGGGAAAAAAAATGACAAGCACAAAAGCAAGTGTTATTTTAAAATTGGCTTTAAGTAATCAATGGCGGAGGGGGGGGGGTAAGAAGGGATTTTGGGGAGGTTTAAACCCTCGTTAAATTATGGAGGCGGCCATATTGGATGCATTCTCTAGGACCTAGTATTAATTTGTTGTCAACAGCTGCGACTTTCGCAGGTTTATTTGCAAGCCGCTAAAATTTATGAAGCATGTCGTAAACAATCTAATTAATGCCTAACTCAATTAAGTGGAACAAAGGCGAGGGTTTGTAACAGCAGCAGCAATATTACAGGGCAGGGGGAGGGGGGGCGACACAGCCACCCTCCCTCCACACCACTGAAGGGACCGAATAACTAGCTAAATTTAGGAAATTTCTCCAAACAAGATTCGTTACATTTTAGAAATCGTCATTTTGTATTGACAACAAAGGGTTTCAGCGTGTACATGCTTGTCCTATAGATGGCAGGGAAATCGTACCCTGGTGGCAGTTTTAAGAACAAATTGGAATGACAAATGTGGCACGGCAAACTGTAGGTTAGGATTCATCTGCAATTGGGATCCTTACTTCAGTTGTCTGTAGGTTAGGGTTCTGGTAGCATATAAGTCCTAACCTACAGGCCTGTAGCATGAGATCTTGAGCCTCATGATAAAATTCTTTATCATTTCAATTTATTCTTAAACCTGACCCCAGGGGCGCTTTTCGTTGCCGCTACTCTGCCACCTACAGTAAAAACTATAACTTTAGGTTTTACTTTTATGAATTTCAGCCAAGAGGCTTGTAACAAAGCATATTGCACCACCTGGTGGGTATTATTCGTTCCCCAATTTATTCTTAAAGCAGTCACCAGGGTTACAACTGCCCTGCCACCTATAAGACAAGTTACAGCCCCCTACCTTCAGTTTGCATGGGACGGCTACTACAAGCGATGAAAATAAAACTGTCACTAGGTGGTGGCCCAGGGTCCAAAAATTATTGGAATGGGGCACGATTGTCAAATTTCAACACCAGAATTGCAACAATCTAATATGGTATCTTTATGTTAACGAAACGAGTACAATACATGATCAATTTGCACATGTTCATGAACCGCACTCGTGCTGTCAGTTGAGCATACCATGTTAGATTGTCATGACACCTGGTAGAAAACAGGGCAACTATCATGCCCCATAGCCCCCATCGAGAACACGAGAACTTTTCGCTCATGATTGGTTACTTTTCAATCACAAGTATTCCAATTGACACTTTTCTTGATCATATTCTTTATTAGGCCTAAACAGTTTATAGAAATGAGTTACCAAAGTGTACAAAATTCTACCGAAGTAGGCCTAAACTATGATACCGTCTGCTGTAATGTTTCAGGGTGATGTTAAAAGTGGGAGAGATGAAGAGGGAGAATCTCAATATCTTTCTCGGATTTAGATTTAATAACGTCGGTCAAAAACGAGGTGCATGGTTGGAAAGGGTTTGCGATACGAAATGGAGAGAGGGGGGGGGACTGGCCAACAATGTGTCACACACGTATATTGTACACATACACACACCTATAGGGCCTGCATGTGTATAGGAAATACATGGAAAGACGGAGAAAGAAGGGGATAAAAATCCATAACTGACCCAATGTCGGCATCGGGAATTTCATTAGTGGCGACAGATGATGGCTGAAAGAAGCCATATTATTTGCGTTAATATTAGTCAACACTGAAACCTACGGAATTCATTTTAAAAGAGGCTAGGGCTATAGCAATATACGACTGCATACGTCATATGCTTCAGAATACCCCCCCATTTAATATATTTTTGCAGCAGAGGAAAACCATCCCCACACATACACATTATCACGCTCCTACATTATATTGCTATAGCTGTCAAAAGTTTTAAAATTAAAATTCCTATAATATTGGACCTCCTGCCTGCATCCCATGAAGTCATTAATAAAATATTCAAATTTTACAGAATTCTAATTTAATTTCTGATCAGTATAAATGGGTATTGGAAAATTATGCCCAAGATTATGTATACCAAGCATGCAGGCCCAAATTGCCACTTTTCAAAAGTAGTCCGAATATTTTCAAATTGGTCATTGAATGACATGTAAACAAATGCCCAAAATTTTTTAGGTAGGTCTATAGATATAATAAATTACCGTACTCAAAAATGAAATAAAATTTCATGACATTTTGGCCTAGCATACCTGCTTGCCTAATACATATTAGGCGCCTTTTTTCCATAGATTTCAGTAGACATGGACAGTTGGTGGCGTCCTCTAGGACATGCATGACTAAGAGTTTCATGAGAGCTGATGCCTTTTATCCAGTAGAGGGCGCTGCATACTGTCAGTAAAATAGTGCCTATTTGGGCTTTGCATTTTCCTCCAAATCCATGTATTCGGGACATTTTATTTAATGATTGTTGAGCTCAAATCAAATTGGAACTACGGTGCCTTTCCTAATTTTTCATGCTCTTTCTCATACAGCCCCCTTATTTCAAAGTGGGACTTTCCCTTTTAACATAATGCTACTGGAGAGCCACTTTTTAGTCATTTAATAAGGCTCATGTTTCCATTGACTTAATGCTAAGATTGTGACACTATATATAGTGAAACCCAGCAAATAATAGGAAAGCTTAAACGCCATCTACTGAGAGCAATTGTAAAAAAAACCAGCCAATGAGTGATTGCTGCATCATTGAGACATGCACTACACAAAGCAAGGGGCGTGTCCTACGAATGACGTCATCCGTAGGGCTCGTTTATAAAAGTCTAGTTCACCATGTAACCTGCAGAGATTTACACAGTTCATTTGATTGATATTACATGTACTATAGTCTTCTTCTAGCCACTACACCGTATAGTAAAAGCATTTGAATTTTTTTATCAAAATAAAAATCCATAAAATGGGATCACTAGATTCAGGATCTTACTCATTTTTTTCCTAACCCGGTAGCAAAATATTGTTTTGTTGAAAAAATTTCCCCTTACCTCACTCCAAAAAATGCATTGTTTTTTTCATGCAAGTATACGATTAAAGGTCAGATTTTCCACCTGGTTTTTCACTGACCTGAACGTAAAAATAGTAAACTAGACTAATTAGTGAACTTGTACATAAGTACTCATTTAAAAAATATATAAAAAATGAATAATTGCCATACAAACTCCTCCCTATCATCATTACCACAGAAATGAAGAAAGATTAACGTGCTTATTATGATGAAATATAACTTTTCAACATGCTTTTCTTGACCACAAAAATGTGCTAATATCGCAATTAGAAAATTCACTGCAAGCTTGGTTTGACCCTTAAAAACCAAAATATAGGCCTACGCACGTACCTATACTTCCTGCACCTTAACTAAAAGTCAGATGTATTATTTTTAAAGGGAAAGTCCCACTTTGAATGAACGTATTTGTAGGAACCAAAAGCATGAAAAATTAGGAAAAAGGCATGGAAATTGCAATTTGATTTGAGTCTATACCAATCATTAGATAAAATGTCCTGAATACATGCATTTGGTTGAAAATGCAAAGCCCAAGTTGGTGCCATTTTACTGACAGTATCTATCGCCCTCTACTGGATAAAAAGCATCAGCTCTCATGGAACACGTGCATGTCCTATAGAGGGCGCCACAAACTTTCAGTGTCTGCTGAAATCTTAAGAAAAAATGGCGCCTAAAGTGTATTTGGCAAACGTCGTAACTTCTTCAATATGGAAACTTTGCTGCACTTACTATTATCACAGCCATTCACATCTAGTCAGTGGAAACAACTTAAATATCACTTTGTTGCAAAGTCCCTTTACAAAGTGGGACTTTTCCTTTATGGGAAAACGAAATTTCCATTTTGTTGTATAGAGAACAAGACTTTGCTAGGGGGAGCACTGTAGAACGTCAATTTACCGTAGGCCTATATATATGGTCGATATTTGCTGGAAGGTGGCGTGATTTTACTGACTTAGAACGTGAGGCGTCTTCGGCAAATCAAAAAACTCACGAGAAATTTGCTTTCAACCTTCGGCAATTCAGTGTGACGTCACTAA
>JAQIXP010004190.1:0-11869 GCA_034700285.1 Proteroiulus fuscus
AATGAGGTAACAGAAATTATGGATGCTTCGTACAGGAAAATCATCGAATGAAGAACTTTGCGTTTTAGCGTTTTGCTAAATATCCTATGATAGAGTTAAGAACTACTTGTAAACTGGATAACTACAACGTATCACAGGGTAATAACGCTAAAGCACGCCTATTATTTGTAAACTAAGCTTAAGAAGTGGGCTAACTTTATATGACGTCATGTATCCTAACACTAATGTAATTAAATTTGGCATTGGAAAGAAGTCAATATTTAAACTTTCCAGATAAAACTTTGGAAACATTTGTATGGGAAGTAATCACTTATTAAAACGGGATTAGCCTAATCTTACAAAAAATTCCAGGACCACTCGAAATTGTTGGAATAAAACCGTCTCTTTTAATTGAATTTACCTAGGTTTTATTTACATGAATATTTTAATAAATTGAATTAAAATATGCGGCAATTTTTTCGTAAAATTGTTTTCAAATTTGTACAATGTTAAAAATACCAGACACTAATTTACTAAAAAAAAAAAAAATATTTGGAATATTTGCCAAAAAAAAGTTTCATTCCTCTTATCTTCAACATAAATGCTGCCAAAAAAGAGTTATTTATTATTCAAGTGGTCTGGGTCCATTTAATTTTTCTTGATTAAAAAAATTTCGGAGGTATTTTATGAACGTTTTTTGAAGATGCAAACCTATAAATTTTTTTTCTTCTTATTCTTCTTCCCTGTATTTTTTTTTTCTTATTTTCTATTTCTCCTTACAAGCAAGGAACCCTATTTCGTGGAAGCTATATATCTGACATAATCTATCTTTATATTAGATGAAACTAGTTTTTTATACAATTTTTTTTTTTCTGCTAAAAAATGCATTTGTAGACCTATACGTTTTGGATGGGAAAAAAGTGCACGTTGTCTGGCCTGCTGTCATTTTAGGAATTCAGGAGAAAAAAATATTTTTATTTTTCATAGAAGTACTTGGTTTTAGTCTGTCTGGGAAGAGTCAATTGATTTTATGTGGGGGAACCAAATATTTGGCTTAAAAAATTACCTACATTTCAAACATTACATATTATGTATTTTTTAAAAAATCTGTACTGACCTATTGGGTCCGAAAACCAAAATTAATTAATTTGTGCTAATGCATTTGATGTGCAATTCATGCTATATTTAGATAGTTTGAAATAACTTGAGTTAAATTTTCCAAGTTCACCACCAAATTGTTGCTAAAATTTCAAGAAAACTGTTGAGTTTTAAGCTTTTATTTTCTTCTAAGAAAAATATTGATTGGGTTAGCATGCTTGAGAAAAGTTAATAAAAAACAAGATTTAACAAAGCAAAATGTTTTTGCAGATTTCAGAATATTTTTTTGACTTTTTAAGGAAATTTGTAAATTTGTATCTATGGCAATATCCTTAAAGGGAAAGTCCCACTTTGTAACAAATGGTACACACTTTATATGAATGGTTATGGCAATAATAATTGCAACATGGCTTCCATATTGAAAAAATTACCACTTTTCCAAAATACATATTAGGCGCCATTTTTCCGTAGCTTTCAGCAAGCAGTGCCATTTGGTGGCGCCCTCTAGGACGTGCATGACTACGTGTTCCCTGAGAGCTGATGCCTTTTATCCAGTAGAGGACACTGCATACAGTCGGTAAAATGGTGCCTATTTGGGCTTTATATTTTTATCCAAATTCTTGTATCCAGGACATTTAATATAATGATATAGGTATAGGCTGAAATCCAATTGCAATTTCCATGTCTATATTAATTTGTCATGCTCTTTTTCCTAAAATTAACTTGTTTTAAAGTGGGACTGTCCCTTTAAGTTTAAGAAGGAATTTTTCGGGAAATTTTAGTGAAGATTATGATTTAAAATCGTAAACATGAAGTTCTGGTGAAGTTAGAATATAAAAGTGTCAATTCGGTGAGTGGAATGAGGATTTTGAGGAAACAGTGCAATTATTTATGAAAATAATTTCAATTGTCTTTGCTTTTATAAAGAAATTGGGCAATACGACAATCAGAGCCTATACTGTAAGTGTAGTAGGCCTACAGGTGGTAACATTTTAAAAATCATTTAAGGTTCTCTGTTATTATTATACAATGCATATTAAAATAAATAAAAATTAAACTAATTAATGGTCTTTAAAGGACTTGCTACATGTTTAATTAGCCATTTTTCTTAATCTCTCGCAATTAAAAAATCTCAAGAATTGAGCTGAGGTATTTATTTTTACCAATATATTTAAAACTTTTGAATTTCAACAAATCTTGTTTTTTCCAAAATGATTATCTGGCAATTTTTTTTTATTTCATGGATTATAACTTGTAATTATTTGTGATTTCATTTGTGGGCCTCTGCCATGTATTTTTTGGCTCTTGATGATGGTGACCATCAATAAGAGAAATAGCAAATAATTTCTAAACAAGTTTTCAGGGTTTTTTTAATGACTTACTGTAATTCCTTTCTGATAAAATACTAAGCCAGTCATTATTTTAATTTCTTTCTAATTGAATATTTGGCAGTGTTTTTATCCTATCCAGATACTGCCAAAAGTTCTTGCAAAATTCAGCTAGTTTTAAATATTAGTACATGTAAATTGTCCTGGTTTATTTTAATTGATGGAATCTCTTAGTATAAAAGACAGTTTTTACTGGTAGTGTATTGAATTAAGCCTAGTTTCCTTAATATGATGCTGGAATATATTTAATTGAAATATGTTATTAAATTATTATGATAATATTTCTGTAAGTAATAGCAGAATTTCGTTTACATTTTAATGGTAAAATTTTAATGATAAATTACAAATTAATATGGATGCCGCAGCCCCCTGTTTTTTTTTTTGGAAACCAATTTGTCTTTAAGTTATTCGACAATAAAGATGTGAAATCAAAAACCACATGAGTCCATTTTTGCTGAAAATGAGATATTTACATAAAATTGCAGCTTAAGTATTGTTCTATCCAAAAAATAAAATTCAATAAAAAATTGGGGGTAAAATAAGAAAAAGTTGCTGATTTTGACCACTGAAGATGAAAAATACCAGAATCACTATATATACTTACAAAATTTAGGGTATTAGGTACTAAAAATTTGGGTATATTAAAGGTTTAAAGTTGACTCAACACAAGTTATTTCCTTCAAATGAGATGTTGCATACCAAATCACAAGTTTCTACCAAAAAATTAAGCTTAGAATTATAAAATCCTAATTTGAATGCAATAAATTTTGGATTTTTTTTTAAATGGATTTTTCTCAAAACTAGAAATCTGGACTCATGCTGTTTTTGATCTCATATCTTCCCTGTTCAATTCTGTATGATTTTTATTTTAAAAAATGGCCGCCCAAAACGGTCACCTGAATTAGCTTGTAGAATTTGCAGCAGGGGCGGTCAACTATTACATAATTTTCATATTTGACTGAAAATTTGAAGCACTGTTGCTGCCCATCACCATTCTCTCTCTCTCTTCAAAGTTAAATACATGTATCCAGTTGACATCAGTTGGTCTTTGTTTCTGTTTTTAACTATTAGTTTCAGCAAAGTGATTAACTAGTTTGGTTTAGGGGGGAAGAGGGTTGCAATTCGAATCTGCATAACACTGTACTTACAAAATGGTGGACATGGTTAACAATTAAGATGTTTGGCTTAGGATGGGGAAGATTGACTCCAGAAGTCTGGGATCAACTACGTCTGCTTAAGTTTTTTTTTTCTTCAAAAAGTGAGGGAAACTTTAGGGACGGCCCTGGCTAATATAAACACTCTCTATGCAAGGGGTTGACAGGTTGATGGCTTATACATGTCTGGTGTTTTTTCTTTTTCTCTCTCTCCTTCCATTTCATAAAAATGTAGGAAAAAAAATCAGGCATGGCCAGACCAAAAGGAGGCGCTCGATGTAAGTACTGTTGTTAGAATTGATTAAAAAGCTTTCGGCTTGGGAGAATGCAAGTGAAATTACAAATCTCAGCCAGTTAAAGAGTTAAGGTGGTTAACGTATAGCCAAAAGGGTTAACTAGAGTTGACCAGTGCGTACCATCATCTTTCTCCATCTGTTCTCCTCCATTCTATTCTTTCAGTTGGGGGTTGCCTAGACAACAGCTAGTTCCTATAGCAACTGCATGGAAAACTAAGCAGTCGTGGCCGCCGTCTGTGGCTATATTAAAAGCCCAGTCCATCTTTTTTTTTTTCATATATGGGGAAATTTTAAGGTCAAAAACTAAGCATTACTTACCAGGTGTCTCCACCTGGTGTGGCAGTCGGGGTAACAAGACCGCCATTTTGGATTTCAAAAAGTGGGTTTGATTTCCACTGCGAAAATGCATTGGATGGCATGTTGGGCAATGTTGCCCAATGCATTTTTGTCATTTAAAATGGAGACTGCTGTATGGATAAACCAGGTACTTTCCCCAAAGACTAAAGTTAAACTTACTGGATAATTTTTTACCAGCAACTTGCAAGCAAGTTTACTACGTCTAGCCTCGAGAGCAGGTTTTTTTTAAGAACATGTGAGAATGCCAGTCAAACTTAATGTATATCACCTGCTGTTTGAGGTTAATTCTTGTGATCCAGCAGTATATAATCTGACTTAACATTTTCTTGAATGCAGGTATAGGGAATACTATAGGAAAGGGTAACCTCTCCCATGCTGATTTCTGGTCAATATTCTAGTATAGTTAGATTGTACATTACCCAGTAAAAAAACATGTAAATTTGGTTGACCTAAGTGATGTTTCCCATATGGTCTCATCAATTGCAATGAGGCTAGTAAAACTACTTAAGAACAATGTAAAACAATATAAATTGAATAAAAATGTACATGGCCTTGAAACTATATGCTGTTCAACCTAAGAGTGAACAGTGTTACAGGATAGTAACCAATTGGCAGTCTTCTTTTAGATTATTTACTCCTGTGTAGTTAGAGCCACCCAGAGTTGTAACCAGAGCTAAGATATGGATCAATGGGGCTGAAATAACTAGTGCAAATCTGACTGTTATCTATAATAATAAACCATTTTTTTACTCGAAATATAGGCAAACTGGCTTTTTGCAGAGAACTGCAATAAACCCGTTGATATGCAGGCTAATGTTATCTGGTGCATTTTTGTCAGTTTGCAATACAGGGACTGCTAATGAAATTACTTAGAATATAGGCCCACGATATGTGTTCCAAAATCAATCAACAATGTTATTGCCTGCATGCATATTTAAATTAGAGTTAATTTTCTTATGTTTATTGGAATCCTGCTTATGTAAATTTTCTGATTTGGAAAATTTTTAATAATATTTTGGGAGGGGAAACATGTGTAAGTGTTTCATGTGAGCTTTGACATTTAATTTAACTGTTATTCAATAAAATATAGTTCTGTATTTCTTTTTACAAAAAGTTTCCTAATGGGAACTTTTGGGTTCCAAAACAAAAACAAAAAAATGTAAACAAATGTGCCCTGAAAAGTAGCACATGTGTATTGTTGTTACCACACCCGTGTTTTTTCTCCATTTTTTGGCAGCCATTGACCGACTTTTTTCGATGCACTCTTGTTTTCGAAAATAAAAAAAAGGTTGAAAGTAAAGGGTTATTAGCGCTGGACTAGTTCCTGTTATCACAAACTCCTCGTAACCCTTTCCCATTGTCTGCAAAAAAAACTTGCTTGCCCAATTTACGAAATAAATTCTGCATGGATTTTGAGGGATTTCCGCCTTCATTGTTTAGTGTTTTTAGCACACATTCACAACAAACACTTTCTCCATGACTAGCAAATCTATGTTATGTTTCAACTTATGTTTCGTCCTCTGGTATGTTATCTGGTCTCACTAATTCTGTTGTAATGCATAAACATATGTATATATGTCTATGTTGTAATGCTATAGTGACAGTGCTGCCCGACAATATACACATTAAAAATGAGATAATATACCCTCTTACATAATATTGCAACATTGTCATATAGTTTGGCAAATTTTTCTTTTTTCTCCCACTATGCATAAATTTTCATTAATTTTTTTTTTGCAACATTTCCATAAATTTCGTGAGGTATTTATGCATCATAACTAAAAGTTGGGGGTCAATTTCACCTTTTATGAAAGTTGAACTCACCCTGTGAGGTCAGTGCCTAATCAAGAAAGGCTGCATTGAACAGAGGTAGTTTTCTGCCATTTTCCAAAGGAGAAAATTCACTTTATGGCATCAATGAAAATGATTTGCAATTAGGTGAGATTTTGCCTTTTAAATTTAGAAAAATCCTACTAAGTTCTAGTATGGCAAAAAATTCACTGCAAACACAAGTTAGCATGAAGCATAATTGTTTTTTCGTATTTATATAGTTTTTTTGATGTTGAGGTGCATCCTCTCAAGATTTCAAAAAGTACTGAAAATAAAATGGGGTTCTATTCAGTTAACAGTTTATCCCATGATTCAGCCGAACTGGTCAAAATGCTAAAACCCTTATGTATGCCTACTGGAACTTTATAAAAAAAATAAAAAAAATCTCCCTGATGGCTGGCAGCTAGACTATGATTTGGGGGTTCTTGTTTTGTTTGTCCGCTACACCAACAATAAACAAACAAACAAGTCCCGTACCGGTACGCTCTTCAGGCATGCTGGTGTCTACGGCGCTCCTACAGCCTTTCCTGCTCGACAATACCTGTATGCTGTTGTAGGCTTTTTTCTCTCAACCCTTTTACACTTGTTGTTATTGTTGTTGATGGTGGCGGCTGCGATTTTGGCCCAAAAAAACGAGGCTTGCCCTCCTATTTTTGCTGCAAAAAACAACGATTAATTTCTCGGGCCGTCCCTCCTGTCGTCGTCTTGTTTGATTTGTGAAGGCTGCTTGTGTGCGTTTTTGTGTCTTTCGGATTCCATCCCACTAGTTGGAGAACGGCCAAGACGCTCTCGTTCTTTCACTCCCTGCAAAATGAGGAACCAAAGGGTTGGAAAATGCCAAAAAACTTCAACCTGGAAGCATGCATACCTGTTGATGAGGCTAGGCCATCATGGACTCACGCTTCCATTTACTTATCTTTGATTCTGTTAACCCGAGTAGGGCTAACCCATGCATTTGTGTCAAGAATTTGGAATTTGCTCGCGTGCCGGTGTTCTCAAATGTGATTTAAAAGAAATGCTCTTGGAACCTTAGTTCTGGAACATGCAAAATATAAGTTTTGACTGATTCAGCATCATCCGCGTGAAATTCATACCCATCTGCACATTCTGTAGGAAGTCATTACTGGTACTGCATGGGATGGGTACTATTACGAGTAGGCTTAATCCATTTGATGCTTCCCTGGACCTAGGATTTTGTGGAATAGAACGTGAAGAATTTGGAATTTGCTCGTGTGCCGCTTTGGTCATTTTGGAACGTGATTTAGCTTAGTTCTGGAACACGTGGATTGGAATACTCTCTGTAAGGCTATAGTCCAGGCCTGCTATAGTCTTAATAATGTGGTGGTACGTGTTAACTATTTTTGGAAAGCGTTTGACCTCATCACTTGTCAAATTCGTACCGTTAGTAATTGGTTACTAGGACTATACATTGCGTAATCCGGTGAGCACGTGGAATACCCACCTGCATATTCTGGAATCGCAAGTGCGGCAAGGATCTGCCCCCAGTGACGTCATCTCAGAGGTCGGTGAGATAACAGTTTCTTTAGACTGGGGCTGCTGCTGCTGCTGCTGCGGTATTTTTTGTTCAAGGGTGGAAAGGGTACCGATTCCGTAGGCCACCCTGGCGCATTTTTGCTTCGGCCGTCTGTTACTCCCCCACACGCGCCAACATCGGCTGTTCTGCCGTCGTTCGATCCTGCGTTCACATTGGCCGAGCCGATTATGTTTACGGAAATGTGACGTTGAAAGAGAATGGTGACGAACCGTATTCTCCGGCTTGCCGCTCAGGCGCTCGTTAATCTCGCTTATTTCGCGTTCTGGCGGCCTTTCTAATGATTGACACCTGGAAACTGTGCGTGCTGCTGTTCTAGTTTTTCTTCAACCTGTTTTTCACCCCCACCCCCCTCCCCAAACGTACCGCGGAGTTACTCACTACCGCTCTCCCCCCACCCTTTCTGGATGGCCATCTCTGCTGAAACGGAATGGGTTGTTCCGTGGTCATGGGTTCGCCAACTATGAATTCGTGGAAGGCTCGGTGGAAGAAGGGCGGCTCTGAACCCGGCGCTGAACCTGGCGCCCGGGTCGACTTTTTTGTGCGTTCCGATGGATTACAATACTGATACTGCTATATTGTCGCGGAAAATGACCACTGGCTGAAGGAGCCAGGTATTGGTACTGACCCATCGCTCTGGGTCATATAACCCTCGCCATTCCCACATCACGTGACTTCGGTAATGGAGAAAAAATATCGGTACCCTTACGGGTAGGGTTTTAGCAGGGCTCCGGAAGAAAACCGTTTTCACGCCCCCTTTTTTCTTGTTTTCTCGCGCGGCGCTTGGCACTCTCTCGCTTCCTACGCCGCTCAAAAGTTGCTCAATGGCGGCGGCGGTTTTGACCATTCACCGTGCTCGATTGTCAAGCCAAACTACTACAAGCGCGGCGTTTGCCGCATATACGGCGGCGTTTGTGCGCTCCTGAACGGCCGGACGCCCAGGGGTACTATCCGTACTGTTTTTATCTTTGATGAAAACAAATATCTCGTTTTGAGAGATAAAAAGCTGTGATATTTTTTCTTTACCACATTACACCAAAATCTCATTTCCAACACCCCCCCACTCCATCTCGTCTTAATTCCACGGTGTTTCTTAACGTGCTACGTCTGTATGTGTGCTACCGCGGTTACCGCGGAAATTCCGAATTGCTGGGGAGAATTGTAGCATGGAAAGATTTGAAACAAAAACAATGATTGGTGTGAAGTTGTTCTCACTTCTCAAACTTAAGGAGTTGTTCAAAAACAATTGTGGTGAGTAGATTGTACCTATATTGATAGTTCATATTTTGTCTGATAGTTACCTAACTAATTAATAGTTAGAATTAATTAAACGGATGCTTCGATAATCAACCAACTGAAAGGCAATATCAATTTTCTTTGGGGTTTTTTGGGCGAATTGGGAAGGCGGGTTTTTTGACAATTCTTTGACTGACCTTCTGCAAATTTCTTGTTTTGATGCATTTTTTGCAAATATTTTGTAATGACAGTTAAGCATAACTTTCCTTAAACGTAGTCACTGGGGAACATTCTAGTTTGGCATCACACTAATTTGCCTATTTGTAACATCCTAACCCCCTCCCCACCCCTCCCCTCATATCACACAATGTCACCACCCTTCTACTCCCCAAAACCCACCCCAAGTGTATGATGTCATTCTTTCAAGGTCCCTGATGTACTGTAACTGGAATTAGTTTCTAGTTACAGTAGTAACTGGTATGGACATTTGCACATGCGCTATAGGCATTACCAACCCTTTGTATCCTTGTGTGCTTTTAAGTTACTTGCAAAATTTTAGATGAAGGTGCATGCATTTGCCTTAATTAGAAATTCATTCGTGACGCCATCTTTGTACTCAGGTGTAAAGGGAAAAATACACAACTATTCATTTGCCTTTTTGTTGAAGCTTTTAATGTTGGTTTAAATTTAGCGTTATTTCACATTTGCCTAACAAATACTTTTATCAAAGATATTGAACCAGTGGCAAATACTTTGACCTTGCCACAAGTGTGGTTTACCTGGAACTTTTGACACTTCTTACAAATTGATGCATTGTGGGATTTTTCCACCTTTTAGCGTGCTTCTGCATTTATGATGGTACTAGGCCACACTTGTGTCCACACACTGGTGACGTTTGTTTTTGTTTTCTAATTTTAGCAATTATTTTTGTTAGTATTTATTTCTGTTCTGGTTTTTAGATTGAAATCCTCTGGATTTTTTGCGCTCTAAAGTTTATATTATTTTCTGTATTTTTAAAAGATTATAATAGACAAATCCTTTTGGGAAAATATTGGGGAAAACGTATAGGTTATCGAGGATTATAGTTTTTTTTTTAATTTGGTGCTTATTTTCTGTTTGTTTTTGACATTTTTTCATATTACTTTCTCCCAGAAGACATTTTTGTTTTGGTTTCTCGTTTTCGTTCTTAGCCTAGTTCAGTTTTCCTGTCTGGAAATTTTATTGAGAATGCTAATATTTTGAACTCCATCTGACAGGCATTTAATCCGGAAAAAGTTGTTTATATAACAGTGCAGTGGGGTAAACGAAAGGAAACTGATCGGCAATAATAACAATGTTGTTGTTTTTAACTCTTTTATTTCCACAAAACTGGTTTCTTTAAGGCTTTCGACCTGCTCACATGCAAATTTAATAAATTGTTTTAAAATTTAATATACTGTCTATTTTTAAATTCTGTTACCAAACACGCACATAATGGAAATTAATGTTGATGGCACAACTGATTTCCATTCTTTAAATCCAACTTAAAATCTTGTAGATTTAGCTCTGGAAAGCTTCTGAAGTTGAGAAACAGGACTGAGATGAGCAGATATTTAATGTAAATCAAATCTGATCAAGATTATTACAAATGTAAAAACAATTGTAGGTCTAACAAGTGGTTTCTGTTAGGCTTCATAATAACTATAACTGTTATATTAATTTGCTTAGTCAAGAATTACACCCGACACTAATGCAATAATCCAGCTATTATGGTAGGAAGCTCGACCCATCTATTTTATTATGTGTAATGGTAGGTTACCATACATCTAATTTTCATTTACATGTTCCATGTCACCTTGGATTGACCTTGATCTTTGGCCACAATAAACATCTAGACTAGCGGCCACAAAGTCAACTATCACAGCAATGGGTGCTTTTACAGACAAATAACATCACTCGTTTCCCATGCGTTTTCATTATTGGTTGTAAATAGTTGACTTTGTAGCCGTTAGGTTACATGAATTCTTATTGATTATTTACTTCTGTATGGCTGTTGCATAGTAGACTACCATGGTGTTAAAGGGGAAAGTCCCACTTTGTAGCAAGTGATAGACCTATTTAAGTTGTTTACATTTACTAGATGTGAATGGCTGTGACAATAATAATTGTAGCAGTTTCCATATTGAAGAAATCACGATGTTTGACAAATACATGTTAGGCGCCATTTTTCCATAGCTTTCTGCAGACACTGAAAGTTGGTGGCGCCATGCCTTTTATCCAGTAGAGGGCTTTACATACTGTTAGTAAATTTGTGTGTGTTTGGGCTTTGCATTTTCAACCAAATCCATGTAGGCCTATTCAGGACATTTTATTTATTAATAGGTGGTATAGGTGGTCTCAAATCAGATTGCAATTTCCATGTCTTTTTTATGCTCTTCTTCTTACAAACCACTTTCTTTCAAAGTGTGATTTTCCCTTTATAATGTTGACCACTGATATAACTACATGTAATAGCATTTGGTCACGTTTGTTTCTCGATTGTTGCATTATGCATTTATGGTTCACCCTTATGTTGAACGGATATTAAATACATTTTTGTCACAGTGTAATTTTATGCCTACTTTTGTGACAATGGAGTCATTTGGCATATTTTCTGGTTTAATTTACGATATATTGTAGACTTACTCAGTATTGGCAATGTTTTTTGGATCTTGTTTATAGCTTTACCATCTTTCTTAATGAAGTTCCTTAAGCACTTTTTCATAGGAAAACACACTTCTGAATGTTTTTATGAGATTTTTTTAAAAGTTAAAATAATATGGGCTATTTTCACAAAAAGGTACAATATAACGGTAAAGACTGTTACAGGTCAAGTAGTATAAATAAGAGCAGACTGACTTCAATAATCAGCATATAGTTTAGATAGACATTGATTTCCTACCTAATTTCATTAACAAACTAAATGCTGATATTTTAAAACTAAGGATAATTAAGCAAAAT
>JAQIXP010004191.1:0-11869 GCA_034700285.1 Proteroiulus fuscus
AATTGTTTGGTTACAATAACTGAACACTGTTCTGGCAGCATGGATGCCTGAACTTTGTTCTGTTAATTAACCGAAAATTTTTTTACAGTGTAGTTTTCTGCTTGCTGAACGTACGTTTGATTTTGTTCTGCAGAAAAATGCCACCTTTATCTCTAAAAAGTCTACAGAAACTTCTTATTGGCTGCATGGGACAATAATTCATTTTGGTTATGAGATTTAGGGATTTATACCAACCAGTTTGCATGGGTTGTATTGCTTATATATATAGGCCCCTTATATATCGCTTATACGCGTACCTGCATGTAGGCTATTATCATATGCCAATCGTATATATATATGCCATTATAGATCAAGCAGATGGTGGGATTCACAGAATTCAGTTCAAACATTCATTAAGTTACCATTACTTTATTTAAATTTGATCAATTTTCTTGCGTATAGGTCTACGCTCGCTCGTATACATATAAATGTACAGCATGGAAAAATCGTAACTTGCCCGTCGTCCTGTTACTATATATTGATTAGCAGAATTATTTAAATTCTAGCTTGCACAAGTTTTTACCTTATCTATACTCATTCTGCATGTAATGCATTTGTTTACAGCTATTTACGTTCGAACAATACAGATGCTTTCATTGGCTGACAGTAGGCCTATACTTCAATATTGTGATTGCTTTCTGTAAAGACAGTTTAATTTTTTTTTTTAAAATGGCAATAATTTTTTTTGAGCACATCACAAACAAAATGATTGGTATGCATGCAGGCACAGAACTTGTACAACAGCAGAGGGCTATATTCTATCAATTCCCACAGATGGGATTGAATCAGCACAAAATTAAGAGGGTCTGTCGTATCAACAAGCAATAAGCTGCTCGGAGGTTGTTGATTGTACTTATTGAAATTTATTCATAATCATTTTTAATTATATTATTCAAACTGGCCAACTATATATAGCTTCTCTATGTATAGAGAACTATTTTAAAAGTTTTAATTACCTATAGGCTAATAGCTATAGCTATATGCTTCTACACTATATTAATTTCTTTAGTGAATTTGCTTATCAAATGAATGATGTTTTTTGTATGATTGTGACAGTCGTTTAATATCACGTGACTGCATGGCATATATATGCTTTATATATGTATTTGCCTTGCATGATCCACTCCTTATTAATTTCATAAGCCCTCTCTGCGCTGCTTCAATCCCATTTGTGGGAATTGATGGAAGTATCTTTTCTGCTGTTGTACAACTTCACTGCCAATCATTTTGTTAGTGTGCTCGCTGTTGATAAGTGACTATATACAAATTACGAGCGCTGTATCTTCTGTGTTATTTGATTTCAGCTCTTAAGCGTAGTTTTACACTCTTATCTGATAAGTTGCATGATATAGAAATAACTGTCAGACAAAAGTAGGCCTATAGCTATATTGCATTTAATTATGCTTGTGTGCTCATGCAGTGAACACAACACTGCCTGCATAAAGCTGTCAGATGAATCTTTTCATGCATTTATTGTGCCAAGCTAAATTTGATGATTGCACATGTTGTTCTATATATGTAAATATATATTTGCCAATGTCTAAACGAGTAAATTATGCTAATAAGTTAACAGAATGGACCATGCATATAGTGATTTTCTCTCCTTAAATTTGATACTGTTACTTAACTTACTTGTATTTTGAGCAATGCATTTAAAGAGTTATAAATTCCCAAAATTCCACCAAATGAAAAT
Organism: Proteroiulus fuscus; assembly: GCA_034700285.1. Taxonomy (NCBI): domain Eukaryota; kingdom Metazoa; phylum Arthropoda; class Diplopoda; order Julida; family Blaniulidae; genus Proteroiulus; species Proteroiulus fuscus. The sequence continues at coordinate 1,733 of JAQIXP010004191.1, forward strand.
TTCCATTTACCAGCTATATATATGTGCAAGCTAGATTATGGGACAATGTAATATTATGAACTTGCTAAAAAGGGAGTGAGCATTTGTGACATTTAAAATATGAAATTGATGGAAATGTGACTGTCAGCCTGCGACTAGAGGAATGGACCAGGGGTTAAAAAGGTCATTTATTGGGACATTATTTATGCATGTCCCCTAAATTCTTCTCAAAATGGAATATCTGTATATATAGTGGTCTATTCCATTAGACTCAAAATAATGGGCTTCACTGTTGTCCCCCGGGCCCCCTCCCCCAAATCCCAAGTGAGCATGCAGTACCAATATTTTGTTAATTTTTAAATTTTTTCTCCAAAGTTTGGATGTTTTATATTAGAATCTTCTTTAAAACAAAGCATAATTGATTCCTTTTGTGAGATACATTTTACTCTATTAATTATGCAACATGCATATACTGCACATTATAAATGCATTAAGTTAAATTTGGTTATATTGTGAATGCTCTAAATTTCATATATACATCTATGTTTGTGTTTGTAATGTGATTTTTTTTCACCAAATCTCTCTATATATATATATATAAATTAATAACATTGAAAATGGGCCAATTGCCCACAACCGTAACATGACTTTTCCATTGGCAGTTATAGATCCCTTTACAGGCAGCTCTTTTCCATGTTCAACCTTTCTTCTTGCTGAAATGATTTGGAATTTATAATGGCAGAAGCTTGTATTGTGTGTAGGAACTGAGTGCTTCATATTTTATGAATGCATTTTTTAAAAAAAATCTCTGATATAGTATAGACTCCATCCTTTAATGAGTACTAACTTAGGTCTACTTAGAGAAAGCTCTCTGCAATAATTATAGAAAGTTGGGGGAATTAACAGATTACAAATTAGAGGATTTTAATTGACAATAAGAAATCCCAAGCAGGTTCTGTATAGAAAATTCTTCTTTCTCAAGTGAAACAATGAAAATTCAAATTAAAGGAACTTCTTTTGTCTTTTTCAACTTAAGTGTGCTTTGGGAGTTGGAAATCGCTGCTTGCTTGAACATAAAGTACCTCATTAAGAAAATAAAAGATAGTGCCATGGTTGGGAGAAAGTGCATATGTCTACAAACTTAATTTTCATTTTGGATAATTTGGTCCTATTTTCCATTAAAGTCAAACAAACATACATGCATAGTCCATGCACGGCAGAGACTAACATATATAATTCTATTTTGTTTAAACTTCCTGCTTTTTCTATTAATTTATATTATTTATTTTCCATTTTAATTGCAAATAGCAATTCTTTATTTATTACTATGCATTCATTCCGCACTTATATTAGATGATTGAATCATGTTTATTTTGTTTATAAATATACTCGAATAGGAGAGGAATTGGCTCTATAAAACAATAATGGGATGCTTAAATGCTTAATTGAGCATGATTGCAAAATAAAAGTGGTAGCTTAATTTGATGCAGCCCATACAGTTTCCCTGTTTCTTGTTAAATTATTGGTTTTATGTTTTATTGGCACTCTTTATCTTATACAAAAAAGTATGTGCATTTGGTAAATTGGAAATTGTTAACTCTATGCATGTCTTAGTGTAGCATTTTTGTATCCTTAAAAGAAATTTCATCAGCATAATGGATGTACATGCATCAAAGAAAACCCCCAAGCCAACAAATGCCAGTGCACTATATATAGTTCTTTGTCAAGTCTATAGACATTATTCATGCATGCAAAGCTTCTGTGTTCCCCATTTTATAAAATTTCCTTTATGAATTTCAAATCATTCCATTTCTATGGTTTCCTTATTTATGACAAAATTGCATAAGCATTTGGATTTAACTTAAATTGTCTGGTGATCAATGTCGGATATGACATTATTTATGTAATAACATGTTATGTGATTGTAAAAGTTGAAATATGAAATTCCAATATGTCATCTCCTCCAGCATGGTTCCTGTATATGTTTGATTGGAGATAGGTTTAAAATATTTGACTTATTAATTTTTAAATCTATGACAATACTCAGATCCTGTCTGCAATCAATTGTTTTGTCGTAATACTGTTGAACAAAAACCCCTTAATTAGAAATTCAACTAGGCATGCACTTATTGCAATTAGTTTTTTTTGTGATCATGAATAATGCTGTTTGTATGTAAAGCAAAGATAATTTAGTTGTTGTTCTTTGCACGTTTGAATCTGCTTTGTTACATGATGAGGAGGAAAGCCCAAAAAAATTATTTGCTTGCGCTTTTTCTCTTTGTCAATTTCTGATAATTTAATTTCAAGCCGGATAACTAAATGCCTCTACCAAGAAATTCTATTGGCATTTCAATAAAAGGAAAGTGGAAAATCAATATTATAATCCAGTCAACCATTTAAAATCATCCATGTGCTTTCATATGCAGAAATGCGCTTTATATATGATGGAAATTTGCGCTATATTAGAAAATGAACTTACCAAATTTGCCATGTGTGAATATCAGCTATATGTAACAGTTGAAATTCCGACAGTTGCATGGAATTACTATATAAAAGTGTTTCCAAGGGACTTGCTTTGTTTACTTTTGCAGCTTCTAAGTATCCATTTTTATACCTTTCTCAGGCAATAGGAGGGCCTTGTACTTCAAGAGTTTGCACTCTTAATGCATGCATGGTGCTTGAGAATGTAGTTGTGTGTAGCTGTAGCACTTTTACAAGTTGATTTTGAAATCACGTGCAGCAATGTTGCTGATAGAAAGATGGGGAATACGCTGAATCTATATACCATTTCAAATCCCCCCATTATTCGTATGAACATTTGGATTTAGCCCATTCCCATACTCCAAGGGTGGATTCTCTGATCACAAATTTGCTCAATTGTGGAGCTTCTTGAATTGATGTTATACGACGTATATAGTTCACTCCCCCTCCACCCACCTGCATCTTGTAAAATAATGCATAATTTTATGGCAAGCTATTTCCTCCACTCTATACCATACTTCACTCTTATATCCCCCTCTTTATCGCCTAAATTCTTTTAATATCTTGGCAATATATGAGTATCCAAAGAATCAACAGCATTTGTATAAAACTGCACGTTTGGGGATACCAAAGAGGGAAAATGAATTGCTTTGACTTGTTTCAATGACAAGATTAAGTAATGGGGCAAAATGTACATATCAATAAACTTATTATTATTACTAAATAAAACGTCAAGAAACCGAATAATAAATAGAAAATTCTAGGAAATGCAGAGTTTAGAAAAAAATTGCATATATACTAGATTTTCATTATATCCAAGAATATATATACCAGACATGAAAACGCATATATAGTATTCAGACAGTTTTTTATAAGTTTTGGTTATATTTCTCTAACCTACTCGTATAACAAATTAAAAAACGAACTTTTATTAAATTCATTTTTTGTTCAACATCTGCATCACGTTCTTCTCCAGAGATGAATACTTTAAATATATTATTACCGAAATTTCTTCTATGTATGTATAACTAAAATGATGAAAACTTGTATCAATCTAAAATTACAGTTAAATTACAACTTGGTATATATAGCATCTGTTATTAAATAGGGATATAAAATATATTCACTTATATTAGAAGCGATTTCCAAGAACAATGAAATCAGTGAATTGTAAAATGACTTTTCAGTTTAAGTCTAAATAACTGCATGTTTTGTTAGAAAGTTAGAATCCTCAAAGGTGAAAAAGAATAATTTTGTCTCAAATGACGTGAGAGTTCATCATGATGGGGAAATTACTCCCAGCCCTCCCCTATTGACATTACCTATATAATTGAATTAAGCTTTATCTTAAAAATATTTGATGGAAATATAGTCTGCAGTGTTTATTTGAGCAAAAAAATATTTGATATGATTTCTCATCATGTGAATGCATACATAGCTAATAAATTAATTCCTTATAGATATATCTTGAGATACCCTCTGCCACTTAATTAATTAATTAGCTATATGTAATTATGTTATGTCGGTGCACCTTAAGTATAGCCTTGTGTATTTTAAGGAAATAGGGCGGTTTATAATTTAGTATAGTCCCTATTTACCAGCTAATTAATTTTGCAATTAATTAACTTTGCTTATCTCAGCATATTTATATATACATTCACTTTAGGTTATAATAGTCTCATATTATAAACAAATTGCAGTATATATAGCTCAGAATCCCCTTGCATATTTTGTATATACTGCATGGGGTATTTATATGGGTAAAATCAATTTATTTGTATTGTATATAGATTTCAATTATGGCCTGGCATATTGCAACCCCTTTTTTATTTTTTTTCATTGAAACTTTCTATATATAATTTAAAGCAATGCTATTACTTTCCGAAATATTTGAATATTTGCTTTCTGTTTCTGTTTGTCATGTTTCTGAGATTGATTTAAAAAAACGGTCCAATTTGTACTTTATTCATGCAGAATTATCAAGGGAATTTGACTTGTATTCATTCTCTGAATAATATGACAGCAATGTGTGTGTCGTATATCTGAATGAAATCATTCCAATAGTCATCATTTCTGCGAAAACATTTTATTGAGACAACGTGCTGCGCATTTCAGATTTCTTAGACCTGTGCAAACAGTTCAATTCGATTGTAACGAGATGTTATTTCTTTCAAATGAAAATGACTTTTTTCCACAAAATGCAGGAAGCATATTTTATTTGCACAACTGGATGCAAATTTGTGATTTGTGCCTGCAGATAATGCATGCATTTTACATTTACAAAATATTCTAAAGCAAAACAAATCTTGATCATGGCATTGTATATTGTATTTATAAGGTATGCATGTTCTATTCTGAAAATCTTCACGCGTTTAGCTCTACTTTAATAGAAAATTTAATATTCATAGTTTGTTGTTTGCCATATGCATGCCAGCCTGCTGTAATCCAGCTTAATTCACACATGGACGGTTGTTGCATCTGTTTTCAACACTTTACACGCGGTTCCTATTTTTATAATGGTATCTAGCATAATACAGAATGCTAATTTCCATAAATTTAAAAGAAAGCAATACTAATCTAGATGCGCTTACCAAAAAAGTAATTGTTCAGCTCATTCAGTGATTTGGTTTTCTTCCTGTTTGTTCTATATATATATATTCTTCAGATAAACTATACCAGCGAGCGTATACTTGATTCCGTAATTGTTTCAAACCATTAAAGTGTTTCTTCTTGTTGCTGATAGGATGCTTTGCATTAAAAACGGCTATTTATAAAAGTTGTGAGCTTGGTAATAGATTTTTCACAAAAGAAATTTCATCCTATAACCGCTCTGGAATAGAAAATTTGGAAGTATTGCATGGTTTTGTATAAATTACTGTTTACGGGAGAGTGTGTGCTAGATGCTGTTGCTATAGGCCTATAGTAATAAATAAAAATAACTTTTCAAATTGCTTATTACCATTTTATAGTAGGCCTACTTTGTATCGTTGGGTCGTGTAGCAGTATTTGTGATAACGGTTTCATTTATTTATATTTAAATTTATACGGCATGGGTCGATAGGTCCTATAATATATGCTGGAAAATTATTTTTATGCATAAAAAACAGCCATCAATGTGCATGTATTTTAAAATGTAAATTTATATTCAAGTTAGTGTTCTATCGTCTAAACTATACAGGCTTCTTGAATATATTTATTTTCTTTGTTTTAAGATGTTGTATGGACAGGTGTACCTGACTGCATGAATTTAGTAACTGAATATTGAAGAATAGCTTAAACATAATAATAATTTAACTTGCCAAAAAGGGTGATGCATACATGAATATCCCATATATTAATGCTACATTGTGGGGATAACTAATTTTTAAGTTTTACAATAAATCGCTATTGCTATTATCATTTAAAAAGAGTTGAGGGATAAAAAGTGCTTATATCTTGTCTTGTTTTTTTTTTTTTGCAGTCAGATGCCATTAAGTGTGAATGTCAAGCAAATGCAGCGGGGGAAGTTTCTCAAGAAAAAAATGGGGATGAAAGTGGGGAAGATAAAAGGAATCATCTGGTCGAGGAATTAATCGAAACAGCAGCAAACACAGTATCCCAGGCGGTTTTAGAACGAGCTCGAAACATCGAGTCTGATTTGGACGTAGCCAAGGCAGAAATCGAGCAAAGGCACCAAGAGAAAATAAGAAGTCTGGAATCTGTTTATGATGAAAAGTTAGTAGATCAAGCTAAAGCACTGTCTGAAAGTTTCCAGACAGAAAAAGACAGCTTGTCGGTTGAATTGGAAAGAGTGAAAAGCAATTTGCAGAAAGAAATATCTAATTTAAAAGCCATTCTACTCGAAACTGAGGCCAAGTTGCAAATCAATGAGCTTAAACTTATCGAAGAAGCCGAACTTAAAGTTCAACTTGAAAGCAAATTCGCAGAAAAACTCGAAAGTGAAAAGAGGTTACTGCTTGACAAAATACAGGATTTGGAAAATCAGATTCAGCAAAATGAAGAAAAGGAAACCAGCATGCGACAGGTAGGATTTGTTGTATTTTTTGTTTACGTTGACATTTTTTTTCTCCTTTTTAAAGCGATTTCGTGATCCCAAAATAAGAAAAAAAATCAATTTCATGCTGGATTTGAACGTATGTCTCATTGGAAAACATTTATTCTGAATTTATTTAACGTGAAATTTCAATTTTTCGTAGACTCTTAATGTCTGTTCTAAACATGTCGGCTGCTGCTTTGCAACTTTGCCTTGAACGATCATTTATTCTTATTATGCTTGCTGCGCTTAGATTATTTTAAACTAGTTACTTATAGGTAAAATGTAGCATAAGGACAGGAGGTGCCATTTAATTTTCTTTTTGCTGACTTGCTCTTTTTTGGATTGTTTTGAAAAGTTTTGCAATCAATGTGTCCATCATGGACATGGACAGTCCATGTGAGTTATGGTTTCCAAAGTATAAATTTATACTTCAAAATCAACAATATTGAAATTAAGTCAGTAAAGGAGAAACAAGATGGCGCTATTTTTATGCTATAGCATTCCCATTAAAATCCGTTCTTCAAACAGGAATTGCAGGCTCAATACGACGAGGATGTGGAAGAAGTCCGAAAGTGCCTCGAGGTCAGTCTGACTCACGAGGCCCAGGTCACCTTGGAGGCCCAGGCCAATATGGAAGCCGAGGTAGATCTACTGAAGGAAAAAGTTGAAGCTGACATTAAAGCCCGAAATGAGGAAAATAGCCGCCTTTCCAAAGCCCTTCAAGAATTGAAGGCGCAGGTTGAGCAGGTGCTTGCGCATTATTAATCACAAAATGACGGCTTTGGGAACCTATCTGTTCTTCTTCTTATAACATGATGTGTTATGATGTGCCTAAGTCCATCATAATGCTATTTCACTTCTGTCTTTATGCTTCAGTGGACACATTGTGCTTCCCTTCTTACTATACTTAGCTGCTGTTTGCTCAAAGAAACATCTGCTTTAGTAAATATGATTATACTGTACTCTAACACTTAGAAAAGTAATAATTTCCTATTGGAGAATATCAGCCCATTGACAATATTTTTGGTTATTATACATGGGGACTGCAATTCCTGTACAGAATTAGTTGGCACAATATAACCTTTCCAGTCCACTTTTTTTTAACTGCTGCTGTCTGTGCTTTATTTTTGACTTGTCAGCCAGAGAAACTGTGGAATAGTTGGAATTTTGCAAAAAAAAATAACTTCGGAAAGAACTATAGTTTTCACTGCAAAAAAAGTACATAAAGAAAAAGAAAAGGTTTACGATATATCAGAAATTTAAAGTTAACAACAGAAAAACTGTATTTTTCTCAAAATGTTTCCACACTTTTGTCTTTACTGTTGAAATTGCAGCTTTTCTACAATATTTAACAGAATTTCTGAAGTTTACTGTGGAACTGTGTTTTGGTGGGAAATCTGGCCCATTATATGGGATGCAATTCTGATGAAACTATTGCAATGGAAACTCGTGCGATGTAGAGGCCTATTTCCTAGAAATACAATTTTTATAAAATAAGTGGACAAGAGGAATAAGAATAATTGGTTTGTACCAGATGGCTGATTTCATTAACGAGAAATTCCACAAATACCCAAAGCCTGGACTCATTTATCATGTGCATTAATTGCTTAGTTGCCATTTATTAGCTATTTAATAATTTGTTGCATTAGTCTAACACAGTATGGTTGCTTAATTGCATTCCACTGTCCACTTAGCTAGCTCCGATTTAAGACAGGCCCTATTTGTGATTTATGCTGAGCTCACAGCATTCCCGCTGTTGGACCAACTGTAATTATACTGTCTACTCATTACCACTCTCTTTTCTGCTGCTATGATGCGATCTCTTTCACAGCATCCCCTTCAGGTAAATGTTTTAATCATGTTTTTAACATGCATTAGGATAATTACCTGGCTTGACTGAAAACTTGATTGCAATTTGTGTCTCTACATATTTTTATTTCATTAAAAAAAAAAAATCAATTTTTGCTTTTCACGTATAAGGCTATGTTAGCTGCTATGTTCCTACAAAACAATGCTTTAGGAGATTGCGGTACTTTACAGGCTGCAGAAAAGCAAACAAAGATAACTGCCAATAAACTCTCTAAATAGCCTACATGCATGTTTTCCTCGGTTCAATAATCACATTGCTTGGCTTATGCTTCGTATTCGTAATGGCAAATTTTGTGATATTAACCTCTGTATACATCATGGCAAACTGTACATTTCCTAAGTCCCTTTATGATTTAGAGCTCTTTATAGTGGAAGATATGACAGTTTCTGTTATACTGTATTTGCATTATTAAGTTGAATTAAAGGAGACACTACTGAAGTATGCAAGTATAAAGCATAGTCCATGCATGAAGTCTTAAACAAATTCAAATTAAGGGCAAATTAACTTTGACAATATTTTACATTTTGCTAAGCTTTGCACTACATTGTGTATTTGGGTTTTTTCACTGCATTTCTAGATATATCTCCAAGGAGACTACTTGCTAATCTAGATCAACTGCTTTTCCTCCTTTATTTACCTAGTCCTACAGCACTTAGGTTTTTTATTTTAATCCCAAACCTCCTACTCAAAATATAATATGCCATTGTCGATACTAACATGTCCTACAGATCTTCCAATACTCAAATTTTCTATTCATTATGGCTTCTCTCAATTTCGTGAGGTATACTATGTACCGCTGTTACACTCTGCGCTTTTCCACCCCTCTGCTATATGTCCCTATTGCCTGCTAAAATTATGTGACGCCCTCGATGCTCGTTCAATGAAATATTCATATAAGTGCTTGGTTTTTATTTATTTCAGCTTCAGGCCGATAAACGGCGTCTAGAGAGAATGTTATCTTCAGAGCCGACAGATCCAGATGATGTGCTCCTGGAACTCGATGATAAAGAGTTCAGTTCATTAGCCCACGTGGGGAGTGCGTACAGAAGAGATTGGGAACAGTCGAGCAATACTAGGTTTGTGTTTTGGCTTAGCCTAGCTACCTGTTAAAACAAATACATGCACTCTGAGACGATGAATCCTTTTGTGAGCATTCAGCTAAACATGTATTATTCTTATGCGTGTTACATTGTAAACTCAATTGTTTAGTTTGAGATTAGCTAAGGAGATTTCATTGGCAGAAATGCAAATAAGATGACAAGATGAAGAGCATAGCATACGTGTAGGTTCACGCTTTCGTATAACATAATGTCCCAAAGGAAATTAGTGATCGAAATCTAGTGAGAACATTTTCGGAGTAAACTTCAGGGACCCGTCTCATAAAGTAAATTGTGAAGCGCAAAGTTGAAGAATAATGCTTTGTTCCAAAATTTAGCCTATTTTGAAGGAAAAAAAAAAAGAACTACCATGTGGCACATTATTCCTCAACTTTGTGCACCTCAATTTCCTTTATGAGATGGGCCCTATAGCCGACTTTTGGTTGTTACCGGTAAATAACTTTCACATTCCATGATTCACCTCTTGTAACACGTTGAAGTAATTAAAGCTATATTCTCGTCACTAAATTTTGTTACAAAATAGGGCTAAATGCACGTGTATATTACAGCAAACCAAATATTAGGCGTGTTTTAGCACTATTACCCTGTTACCATTTGGATACATAGTTAGGACCTTGAGCGTTTTACTGTTGACACCAGCTGTTTTATCGTTT
>JAQIXP010004192.1:0-11868 GCA_034700285.1 Proteroiulus fuscus
CAAAAGAAATTCCTGGATCCGCCACTGAGCCATTAATATCTATAGTAAGTGTGAACAACTTAAATATCACTTGTTACAAAGTGGGACTTTCCCATTGTCACTGAAATTATTAGATTATGATTAAAGGAGTTATATTTTCATTGAAATCAATATTGTATTTCATTGAAATCATTAGTATTTAATTGAAATTGTCGGATTTTTTTTTAAATCATCGGATTTTCATTGAAATCTTTAGATTATTATTGAAATCATTTTGAATTTCTTTGAAATCATTAGATTTTCTTTGAAATTATCAGATTTTCATTGAAATCATTAGATTTTCATTGAAATCATTAGATTTTTATTGAAATCATCGGATTTTCTTTGAAATCTTTGGATTGCTATTGAAATCATTAGATTTTCATTGAAATCATTAGGATTTTCATTGAAATCATTAGGATTTTCATTGAAATCATTAGAATTTTCATTGAAATCATTAGGATTTTCATTGAAATCTTTGGATTGCTATTGAAATCATTAGATTTTCATTGAAATCATTAGGATTTTCATTGAAATCATTAGTATTTTCATTGAAATCATTAGAATTTTTATTGAAATCTTTAGATTTTCATTGAAATCTTCAGATTTTCATTGAACTCTTTAGATTGTTATTGAATTAAATCATCAGATTGTCATTGAAATCATCATATTTTCATTGAAATCTTTAGATTGTCACTGAAATTATTAGATTATTATTGAAATCATTAGTATTTAATTGAAATCTTTAGATTGTCACTGAAATCATTAGATTGTTATTTATTTAAATCATTATATTTTCATTGACATCATTAGTATTTAATTGAAATTATTAGATTTTCATTGAAATCTTTAGATTATATTTAAAACATAAGATTTTCATCGAAATCATTAGATTTTCATTGAAATCTTAATTTAGATTGTCACTGAAATCATTATAGTATTTCATTGAAATCATTAGTATTTAATTGAAATCATTAGATTTTCTTTGAAATCAGCAGATTTTCATTGAAATCATCCGATCGCCTTTTAAAATTCCCCAATTATCTAATAGCACTTGTCTTACTCCTTGGCACGTACTCAATCCCCTCAAAAATAGGGAAATCTCTTCTCTCTTCTCTCCTGTTGATAATAATTCCCTTCCAACCCAGACTTTGGCTTTGGTGCATTCCCAAAAATATGCCAAGTGTGTTAACTTTAGCCCGGGCCCACAAATACTGTGCCATTAAAAGTTTCACTCTGGAAATACAAAACGGTGCCAAACGAAAGAGTCTCACCTCAACCATGGTGGCGTAAAAAAGGACGAATTCTTCATTGTTATACTGACTGCTACTGGACCTTTTTTTAATAATAATTTTTATAATTTTTAAATATTTTCAATTGTTTTTAATTGAAAATGAGCGCGGGAATTATCCAGGTTAATCTGTTTCGCGATAGCCCTAACACGGCTTGGGGCTTTCGACTTCAAGGTGGCGCTGATCTTGGACTTCCCTTGACCATTCAAAGGGTAGGTGCTTTTGATGACGTTCTCATGGTGTTATCGGGTGTATCGGGAAATCGATTTGTATCGATATGATATTATGTTTTGCTCGTATTTGTACTGAGGGTAAATAGTGATGGGGCATTCCATAAAAGTCTTTGAATTTGAAAAAAAAAAAAATTTCGTAAAGGTGCAGCCACGCTTTATCACAAAACATTGTTTTATAACAAAATTGGTTTTAAGTTTGTTGTACAACTTGTTCTCTAAGGTTATACATTGTAATGTGCTGATGAAAGATACAATATGGATCATATACCAAGAAAACTGTTAAATGACGTCATATTATATAACTTTTTTTCTTCTCATTTTGTAACAAGTTGTATAACTTTGCTATGTAACACGTTTTGTGATATAGTGTGGACGCACCTTAATGCGAATCGTGTTCGGTTTTATTTTTATTTTATTAATTTATTACTAATCTAAAGGTACGTTCACACTATATGACAAAATGTGTTTTATAACAAATTTATATAACTTGTTACAAAAAGAGAAGGAAAAAAGTTGCATAACATGATGTTATTTTTTAACAATGTTAAGGTATACTAGCCCGGGTAGCATTCATATTGAATCATATAATAACACGTTATATAACAAGTTGTACAACAAACTAATAAGCAATTTCGTTATATAACGATGTTTTGTGATATAGTGTGGACGCACCTTAAGCTTTGTAAAGAAAGTTGGCACTAGTCCAACTTGAAATCAGTGATTCAATTTGAACTTTGAACTATCAGGAAGATTTGAGATAACTGACCTGCCCAATTTGAATATTTTTATGATTTTCGATTTAGTTTTTCAATACCTCTCATAACATTCCATCAGTATTGGTGCTGCCAGATAACAGATCCTGCGTTCAAAACGTGTTGAAACAGACTATATTGAGGCAAAATACAATGCTGCTGGTAAAATGAGTTGAATACAAAAATGGCTTCCAAAAAGCCCAAATTTCTGGCATGTGGGTTTGACATCCTTGTTTTCTTGCACATATTTTCTTCGAAAAACAAACATAAAGGTCAACATCTGGATTTACCCAAAAACGTCTGTTAAAAATTATTTGATATGTATTTACTTTTTCAAATAGTTTATTACAAAGTGAAAAAGAAATCTCTGTAACATGTTATGCTTAATATATCCTATACTTATACGGCCTTAAAGGGAAAGTCCCACTTTATAAAAAGGGATATTTAAATTGTTCACACTTACTAGATATGAATGGCTGTGACAATAATAATTGCAGCAGTTTCCATAATTGAAGAAATCACGACGTTTTGCTAAATGCACTTTAGGCGCCATTTTTCCCACAGATTTCAGCAGACACTGACAGTTGGTGGCGCCCTCTAGGACACGCGTGTCTACGTGGTTCGTGAGAGCCGATGCCTTTTATTCAGTAGAGGGCGCTACGCACTGTCAGTAAAATGGCGCCTATTTGGCTTTTGCAGTTTTAGCCAAATCCATGCATTCGGGACAGTTTATTTAAGGACTGATGGGCTCAAATCTAATTGCAATTTCCTTGCCTTTTCCTAATTTGTCACACTCATACTCCTAAAAGCAACTTGTTTGTAATTGGGACTGTCCCTTTAACCTGGACCAAGTTTTAGTCATCGTTTTGGATAAAATTTGATTTTAGTAAAGAAAGCTTTTTATAATGAATTTTCTCCTGCTTATTTATTACAGTAATAAATAAGTAAATAAGTATAAGTATAAGGTACCAATAGCTAACCTTAGAACTTTTGTCATTTTCCACCTGGCGACCAGGAAACAAATTATTGGGTTGCACATGCATAGTCCATAGACACTGGACTTTGCACGCCCAGACTGGACTATGGACTATGCGTGTCAATGGAATATTCATAGCGCAAACTTATTGTTTCCTTCCTGGTCACTAGGTGGAAAATGAGCAAAGTTAAGGTTAGCGCATTATATTTGGCTGCTGCCAAATAAGTAAAAAAAAATGGCCTCCAACTGAAGCAATTGTCTGAAAAACTTAGAAAATACTTTTAAAACCAGAAATAAAAGATAAGCCTTGAGGAAGCTTCAAGAAAAACAATCTCACATTCTGATGTGCAAAAGATATGGCCAACATCCAAACCACATCCGAAAAGTCTGAAGTTTTTTCTAAGAAAAAAGTAAACTTGTTTTGTTTTTAGTGTTTTTTTTTCCTATGGAATTGCTCTATTAAAATTCAACGTAGCAAAACTAACGCTATTGATTCGAAAATTTTTATTTTCTAGTAAAACATTTTTTTTTTGGTTTAGTTTTATTTTTGTATATGTTATTTTTTTATTTCTAAACTAAATAACACAAATGTGGGCCCAGGGGATTTAACTATATAGTGGCGTCATTGAAACTGGTTGAATTTTTGTGCCAAAAAATGCTTGCTTTTTGCCTTCTGGTAATGAAATTTGATTCTGGATCGCCATTGCGCATGCGTTTCCGATGCTTTTTTTTATTTTTAAAAAGCGAGTTGAGTTTGCAAATTTTTGAAAGTGGGCTCCCGTATAACGTGTTTGTTATGAGTTAAAAGTTTGAATGATATGGGAGTAAATATAACGGTCGAAAAATAGGTCTTCATGTAGGAGGAAACTCGATTTGGAACATCCAATTTTAATGGACGAGAATAGGAACGGCGGCGGCCATCTTGTGGTTTTAGCCCAGGCACATTGTTTTTTCCTCTTACTGGCTAAATGCTTTAAAGCGTGTATTTAGAACGAACTTGTAAGGACTTACGTTAGTGTAAGTGTTCATTGCACATCACGTAAAGTTGGCTAAAAATGCTCCAGGAGTTATTGTGGGGCAGGATGATAGCCGTTAGCCATCAGCCATTTTACAAATTCGAAATAGCTTTCCATGCAGTTCGAAACAAAAAGACATGTCTTTTTGGAAGCCATTTTGCTTTTTATTCATGGGTTAAAACTAAAGTCAGTTTTTATGTTGATATTATATATGAAACAGGGAGAAACTACAGTTGCTACGGTGGCTCATAGTTGACAAACCATTTGTTTTCATTTATGTAGTATGTCGTGTTACATTATATAGCGGCTATGTAGTTACAGTATAGAATCGAATTTGATGAAAATGCTTAAAATAACGTTTATGTGTATGGTGAATTTATGCATTATGCAAAGTTTATTATGTTATTTGGTAGTTTAAAATAAAAAAGAGCATGAAAAATTAGGAAAGACATAGGAATTGCAATTTGTTTTGAGCCTACCATGTCCTGAATACATGAATATTGAAGAAAATATAAAGCCCAACTATATACGCGCCATTTTACTGACAGTATGTAGGGCCCTCTACTGGATAAAAGGCTCTAGCCCTCATGAAACACGTATATGTGCATGTCCTAGAGGGCACCACCAACTTTCAGTGGCGTTTGAAATCTATGGAAAAATGGCGCCTAACATTTATTTGGCAAACTTTTGTAATTTCTTCAATGTGGGAATTTTGCTACACTTATTATTGTCACAGCCATTCATATATATAGTAAGTGTTAATTAACAGCTTAAAGATCACTTTGGAAAGCTTTGGAAAACTTTAGAAAAACTTTGGAAAGATGACTTCAGTGGTGAATCTTTCTCCCATTACTAACAGACGGCATTAAATTTTTCTGAGATTTTATGATTTAAAATAGTTATTCCTTAAATCAGGCAATATGGCGCTGCCCATGTTTTACGTAAGAATTTAGCTTTCTTTACCAAACAACATTATTTAAAAGGTGCCATTTTGGAAATAGGCTGACCTAAATCAAATAATAAGATGGTCCTTCTCTGATTTGCTGCCCTAAATCCATGCTTCTGTTTACTACGCATATTTTATGAATGAAAAATTACAAAAATATGTTCATTTTTTAATTGGTTTTGCTTGTAATTGCTTCCATGCATATTGGGTCTGTGCTATAACCAACATGACCTTATTTTCCTGTAGGGAATCCTTTCTATCTAAAACCTAAATTTAGCAGAAGAGATCCTAAAACCTGGAAAAAAAAATTAGCACCAAACAAAAATATAAGATTATCCGGCGCCTGAACCTGTCTGGTAAGGCTAAAATATACATTATACTGTACTATGAGTGTTTACTGCACACTTTTCACATAATATTATGAAGCAGCTTTTAGAGAATTTTTTTTTGTAAATATCTATTAGAAATTCGTGCTAAGTAATCACTAAATGACAGCTACAAGTCTAATAAAAATATAACTTATGCTTTTATCTATAAGAGCAAATATTCATTCCTAATCAAGCAGGAAATTACAACACGGAAGCATTTTTAGATAAAATAAGGACGTTTTATTTGGTAAACAAGGCAAGATGGGTGCAAAATAGAATTCCCTGAAATGATGCGTTCCATTTTATGCACGTGAAAATGGAAATCAGTGTGACCAGATAACTAAGCAGCAGTATATTCCTATACAAGTTAATGTTGCATGAAATTCCTAATGTGAGAACATAGTTTCCTGCTCTATCAATGACTATATTTATGGTACTGTAAGAATATTTTAAAGAAAAAAACGAGATATGTTATAGGAAGATTTTTGCATCCATAGAAGTTGTTACGAACAAAGTAGTTATTGAAATTTTTGGATGTAGTTCCAGTTGTATTGTCAAAGTCATTAATGCAAATTAGTAGGCCTACAGTAAATCAATACCGAACACAGCCATTGGCGTTGTTGATAGCTTATCGTCCCAGTGGAAAAATTACTGCACTCCAGATTGCAGTTCTCGCCTGCAGTAAAGCTGTAGCTGGATTGTTGGATTCTAACTGTTTTATGAAACACACTGCAGTAAAACTGTTAGAATCCAACAGATTGGCAGCAATTTTACTGTAGTTTATAGGCCTATTGCAGATTGCAGAAAATATTGCAGTTCAGTGCAATATTACTGCAGTACTTTTTTTTCATTGGGGTGGTATTTCGCCACACTGCACTGGTATAATGGAAATATTGACCATTTACAATGACATGCAGCAGGCTGCTTAATTGATGCTATCCAGTAGCACCTGTTGTAGCAACACGTATACCGGTAATTAATGCACTATGATTTTCAAGAAATGCCAAATTGATGATCTACAGAAAGGACAATTTGTTCTGACGTTTTGGCTTTATTTTGTTTCGTTTGCAGGTTTGCATTGGGAGTCCTTCCGAAGGAGAATTGCACCGGAGTGACACCATCACCCGCATCGGAAACCAAGATGCCTCGAGGATGAGCCACCAGGCTGCCCAGAATGCCATTAAAAATGCGGGAAACCACCTGAGCATGACATTAATCAAGTAAATGCATGCATTTTCAAAAAAACGTGCATGCCCCATGCATTTTTTGAGAAATTTTTGATAAGTATATGTGTTTGTGTAACAGGTCCGGCCACACTCCACCGGTGTACCAAAATTCTCACTCTCCTTCCCTTCATCCGTCCTACTACGCCGCTCCTCCCATGCCCAGGACCGACTTCATGGACGACCATCGCCGCTTCGTCCCTCCACCGCCACACAATTATCCAGCAGCCATGAATTCTGACACCGTCTTCGAAAAGGAAGTGGAGAGACATTCGATCGTCAGCCAGGTACGGTATCCATTTGCAGTGACTCCCAATACGTAGGAGTAGAAAGTATAGGTTTTCCTGCATTGCATTATCACAGGTGCTTGATTTCACCAAATTCTATTTAATTGTTTTCCAATTTTTTTATTATAGCCTCATCGCACCTTTCCCTTGATAACGCCATCGATAAAGACTAAACACGACGTCCCAACGGGATCGTACCTTCGCCACGTCAGCGATCCTTACGCCAGGGCCCGAGACGCCAGCATGAAGGCCAGAGTAGGAAATACTTCACATCTTTTTCTGTCTAAAATATTATTACAAGTGATGCATGAACATTCCTCGTACTAATTCTGGCAAATGCCTGAGTTGTTTTCGGCAGGTGGTCCGAAATTCCAACTGAAATCAATCCAGAACTGAGGGTTGAAAGTCTGGTAGGATTTTTTTTTGTGAGCAGTGACCAAAGGCTTTTTTTTGGATTTGTTTGCAGGTCCAAGAAAGTATCCTGAATGCCGGTGCCGCATTCTCTGCCGGTTCCAGTCCCGCCCGCAGCAGCACTCCAGAGGTGTTGGGAACCATCGGCCCAAACACCAACATTGTCCACCGACAATACAACTCGCCGCTTTCGCTCTATTCACATCAGAACGTACTGGACACGATCGCCGGACAGACAGGGGTCACTCCGTAAGTTTAAATTATCGAATTGGAAAGAATGCAAGGGGGGACCAAATGGGGCCCAAGGGCCAAATAATAATAACTTCAATTGAATTAAGCAGAAGATGGAAAAGAGTGCAAAAAAGCAGCAGGTTCCGAACAAGCCCGATTATATTGCACTCTTGAATATAGTGGCAGAGCACGAGCGTGAATACCCCCACTTTTTTTACCACATTCCCACTCTCAAGAGTTTTTGTAACATGTACTACATGCAGGGTCAGATCATAGGTCATTCCATGATTACGAGGATATTTTAGTAATAATATTTATAAAAAGGGTAAGTTCACTTTATTGCAAGTTAATTTGAAAATTAAGGCAAATAGAAGCTACGAGTCATAAATCGTGCCTCGCTATGCATAACTACTTATCAATATGGCGCTATCCAGGCGATAGTATTTTCCAGCTATTCTAGTGCGTATACAAATTGTAATTACTTACTGGTAAGTGGTATTAAAATTTCAATTCTCAAATTAACCTTTTTTTTCCCTTAAATATTTAAAAATAACTTGCTACAAAGGGACATACCCCTTTTAACATGTAATAATGCTTGCAGTTCATTCTTTGAATAATTCTATAAGTTTAGGGATGGATCAATCAATGAATTATCCGAATACTTTTAAAGTAATATGCAGAATTGAGATTGTTTGATGCATCACCGATATTGGGTATGCTTCAAATATTTTGCAATTCTTCATTTAAACTTTCCCGGGACAAAATTGTTGCAGTAATATCGCTCCGGATTGCAATTTAATACTGCATTAAATCTTGGATTTAAAGGGCTTTTTTATGATTAAATGCAACTGCAGTCAAGTTGCATTCAAAAAAGAAGTTGTCTGATTTTGTTTTGTTTTTCAATTTAATTTAATTTACTGCACTTTTGTTTCATACAACTGTAGTATTGAAGTGCAATTCAAAGATAAATATCTGCAGAAATTTGTCCACTGGTTTGAAGCATGCAACAAATTGATGAATGAAGGAAAACTCCCGATGTATTTCTAGAAATGTAGTAGTTGCGAACAATGCCAAATTGGTGAATCTGGTGGAATCTTTGAACAAAATCACATTCACGGTGCTTTAAATTATGAATTCCAGAAGAATCTTTCGCTTCGTAATTGTGGAATGAACTATGCAGAATGGGTAATTTAGCAATAATTAAACATCAGCTTAATTTAGGCGAGAAACTTCGGATTCGGGTAAGAATTCAGGTTCTAAATGGTGATTTTTTTTTGCTCGTTTTTCAACCCAAAATCCGTAGTGAAATTTAGACAAAAGTTCAAAATAGTATGCTACCTACTGGTTATGTCTTACAAGTAGCCACTTTGCTCGAAACGTCATTTTGTTTCCCCACAATTGTGGTTTAAGGGCTCATTCTCCTCAAAATATATTATTTGTTCCAAAATGGGGCTCAATGCACGTGCATATTCCAGCAAACCAAATGTATTTGGCACGTGTGTTGAGTTCCATTTTGGAACACTGGCGAAGGGAATGTCCCGTTAAGTGTCCATTTCCGTGAAGACTTAGCAGTATTGCTCGGAAAATACATATGACTTTTCCAGAAGTGGTTATAGTTTATAGTTAATGGCATTTCCTAGTGATACCAGTTGTGTGTATAGGCATGCAAAATATTAGAATTTAGTATACAAATTTATGTTGCTGATTTGTGTGGCTGGTACTCTTGCTGTGTGAATCCACCCATTTCGGCCAATCAGTTAATAATAATTGAATACTTGAAATTCATTAGAAGTTAGGTAAAAGTAGAATTTTTCGTCTGTCAGGGACCTGGGTGATATCATAAAGGGCGCCATCTTGGATATTATGCAATGCGAGGACCCCAGGTGAGTGTTTTTATGAAACACAGTTTCTTGGACACACTTTTTAGCCCTTCTTCACTTTTTTTTTCTCCCATTTTTACTTGGAAAAACGTTTTCTTATCTCTTATTTTAATAACTTTTTAACTCTCAGAATATTAAATCAAAAACGTGGCTATTTTTCGTTGCAATTTTTGCACATCTTTGATATTGCCACAATAATTTTTCTAATTTTTCAATATTTCACTCGGAATCACACTAATTGTTTTGTCTTTGTAATCCTGTTTTAACCCCTCTTGTTGTTTCACTAATATTTAACCTTCTTCATTTTATGCTGTGTTTTACCTGATGTTAATTTATGGAAATATAATGCTGTAAACAAAAAAAATTGAGAAAATTCAAGGATTTCCCCCAAATTTTTAATAGTTTCTGTGAAATATATATATTTAATTAAAATTTTTGAATAAATAGGACAGGAAAATTTTGGGAAATTCATTACATTTGAATATTTGAAGGAATTAAACTTTTGAACAGAAGAAAAATAATTGTTGCACTTGACATATGGCATTTTTGAAAATGAAAAGTCTGGAAATTTAAAAAAGTATATATTTAAGAAATTAAAAATATGAAGAAAAATTTAGGAAATTAATAAATAATAATCTATAACATAATTCTGAAATATATATACGTTTATATATTTAATTAGACCTTTTTTTTATAAATAGGTCAGAGAAATTGTGTGAAAATTCACTTCATTTAAAAATTTCTAGAAATAAAACTTTTGAACAGGAAAAATTTTGAGAGAATAAAAAATTAAGCACAACGTGTAAAATAATATGAAGATGAAAATTCTGGAAATTTCACAAAAATAGGTATAAAAGTCAAGGAAAATATAGTAAATTATGAAAATAAAAGTAAACTGCTCCAGAAAATAAAATATAATTTATTAAAATTAGTTTTAATAAATAGGTCAGAGAAATTTTATGAAATTCTCTAAATTTTAAACTTTGAAGGAATGATACTTTTGATTAGTGAAACTCACGCTTAGTAATGCAAAATTTAAAACTACTCCTTAATCCAATCAGGTAGATCCAAAATCAGAACTGATTTGCAAAATTCAATCAGAATGCATTTATTCTGATTGTGAAGAAGAACAAATCGGTTCTGATTATCTGACTTAAAAATTGATAATAAACTTAAAAATGAAATAGGTGTATTTTCTCATTTTTTTTAAAAAAAAGAAATACAGAAACCTGCATTAATTCCCAAAATCCCAATCCCACGTGATTTTTTTACGCCACTCCCTCATACGTGTAATTTTCGGGCTTTGGTCATTTATGTGCTTCCGCTGCAGAACTTGTAGTTGAAAAAAAAGTAATAACACAAAAGATATTGCACGAATAATTATGAAATGCAAATTGTATAATGTTAATTTATTTCTTCGGTCCTAATGGGTTCTTCCTTGCATCATCCTTTCGGTTAGTTCAGTCAGGAACTCATTGAAAATATATTTTTATATTTCCTTAAAAAGTCAACAGATTCAAATTGCGTGGAACTGAAAAAATATGCACACAACTTCTTAAGGATATAATGAGGTGCACTTTGAAAATATACATATTGGCATGCAATTATAGAAATCGGCACAATAGTAATAATAATGCATTTTTAGACATTTTTTAGAAATGTATTATTCTGTTGCAAAGTGCAAGTAGAAAATAGTCATTAGAAGAAAATGTGAGCATGTAAAAATCGACTGAAAAAATATGCTAAAAATGCAAAAATAATTAAATTATTTTTATTTTGGTTTATATCCAGGAAAATGAATTGCCTATATTCAAGCCAAGTATAAGCTGGGCATGTAAATAGCACCAGCTTTCTATTTGCTCAATTTTACTCAGTTTGACTATCCAGCTTGCCCCGAAGTATCAGAAAATGTATTAAAAACTATAGTTGACCAATATGCTAACCGGAGAATCATTGCATTTAAATGTTATTTTGCAAAAAAATGCTAGATAAAAAAAATCGTTTTATTTCTTCTAGAAAAATCCAGACATTTCAGAATTTTGATATTATTTCACAGAAATATAGACTGGCTTCATAGTTTCCTTAAGGAAGCTTTCCACACTTTTAACAAAATGGATGCTCCTTTGGGAATCTCCATGTTAAGTAAATTTAAGTACCGGTACAAATTAATCAATAATGGCTAAACATAAATTGACGGGGTTTGATTTTTTATGAAGGGCAATTAAATTTACTAAA
>JAQIXP010004193.1:0-11868 GCA_034700285.1 Proteroiulus fuscus
TTGCATGAGATTGAGATGAACATACAAACTCCCCCAGCATGCGCCTTACGGTCAACTCGGTATATGGTATACCCCATTGGACAAATAATTGAGTTGCGTATAGTTTCGTTTAGCCAGGTCTCTGCTATGCACAGGCAATGTGGAGCAGCATTATGAAGAAAGTCACAAATCATGGCCAATTTATTCATAATACTATCTGTATGTTTCCACTGCTTAAAGATAGGTCAGGAGCACTGTCTGGCTTGTCCTGGTTTTGAGGAGATAGAGGGGGCAGTGCCATCCACAGAAGAGTCTGTGCCAACAGGATTTTTACCATGAAATAGCCTAACCAAAATATTTGATAGCCAGAAATCAGCTGAGAGTACTTTGGTTTTGTCATTTTCATTTATTCGAAGAAATACCGAATTATGCTCGCCTGATCTAAAAGATTTCAGATTAACAGATTCCAAAACTTGGACTTTTTGGTCGACTACATATTTTTTGACCTCAGAAGCATTCGTTTCACTGTCAGTCAAATGACCAACAAATATGCGAGTTGACAAAGGCTTACTTTGAAAATTCACTTCACCTTGCTTGGTGCCTAGAATTGCTTTTGATTTACCCAAAGTTGGTGGTGTTGACTTCTTGGGTTGCAATAAAAGATCCTTAGTTCCATCAACTTTACTGTCAGTAGGCTTAAAATTTCTTATGGAATCATTCGGTGTGGGAGAATTTTTTCTTGATTTCTGGCTTACACTTTGGGCATATGTTTGTTTCACACCCACTTGATCCCCATTTGAACCAATATCCAATGCCAATTCGACTTTATCCAATTGTGATTTCAGAGAAGTGATGAGGTCATCCAGTTTTAAGTTCAAGGCCAAAACACCATCTTCAATATGAAAGGAATTCTGATGACCTTGATCAGCAACAATTTGGCATTTTTCACCATTTAGTGAGCCTCCATTTAGGATACCTTTGTCAAAATAATCCACTAAAAATTCACTGATTGTTTTTATATTCATGGAAAACTCACTCTTTTCCTGAATATTTGCTGACTTCTTTTGGCAAACTCCATTAAATAGTTTGTCCAACTCTGAAACAGCCTTCAATAAAATCACTCTAGAACCGGTTTCAGGAGAACCCATGAAACACATCTGCACTGTGCTCTGTGTGCAGTTAGGATGTGCAAAATGTATCCGAAGATCCACGAGAGATAATTTCTGTGCAACAGAGAAAGTTTGAGCACCCGGATGACGTGATTTGCCTACTTCTTGGAAAGGTTCGTAAGCAAGATCCACACAATAAGGGTAATCATGCAGGATTTTGTGGATTTGCTGATGCCATTTGTCATTATGTTGCGGTCGTGGAGATTCTGCGCAAGCCTTCGTACTTGTACAATTCCATTGTTTTGGACAAATTGTTGAGAAAGTTAAGCGAATCTTATCGTCAGAGATGGACGAGACATATCGTTTGAGAGAACTTGGCGGACATGTCGCTTAAGGATTTTGCAGTGTGGATAGGGCAGGAGGCGGCCTATAGTGAAAAGCTGATTGATCCTACCTGTTTAAGAAATTTCCAACAAGAATACAAGAAAAGTAAGCTCGTAATGGCGACATCGAAAGAAGAAGATTCATCAAGAAAGGGAGCTTCTGCCGATGGATGCCTGTTTTGCGAAAAGAAAGGACATGAAATATCTGAATGCTACGCGTTTCAGAAATTGAAACCCGAGAAACTCTGGGATGCAGTGAAGGAAAAAGGTATCTGCTTCAGATGTTTGAAAGGCGGTCATATTGCTATTAATTGTTCCAATAGTAATAAGTGTGAAATAGAAGGATGCGGTAAGCGACATAATACGCTTTTGCACAACCCAGACTGTGTTGCACCAGGATCAAACTCTTCAATATTTTCAGGATCAGTCGGATACACTTGTTTGTTAGACATCAAGGTCCTGACAAAGGTGTTACCCGTCATATTGAGAGGAACTTCTGGCGTTGTGCAGACGTTTGCTATGCTGGATGATGGTTCGGAGATCACTATCTTGGAACAAGCCGTTGCTGATAGACTTGGACTAACAGGACCGATGGAACCTCCTCCAGTTAAGGACATTGAATGGTGTTTTGTCAGAGGCTTCATATCGTGTCAGCCAACAGATACAAAGAAAGTCAATGGAAAGAATATTCCGTATGGACAATGTACGAACGTTGCAGGCTCTACCACTACGACATCTGGCGGTCAACGTGTATAAGTTACAGCAACGTTAGAAACACCTTCGCAACACGAAGTTATCATTATTATAGGGTGCCAAGCCAACCATATTAATTGGACAGGACCATGGAGAGCTTATTGTTGCCAGAGAATGTTTGATGGGTCCTTAGAAGTCACCAATTCTGTCTAGAACATCGCTTGGATGGGTCATCCATGGAACAGTTGCCAGCTCAAGGAGATTCAATTGTGAATCGCTGGAATGCAACTGGATTCTAGACACCATTAAGGATCCCTTTACAATGGAGTCATTTGGTGTAAAGATCAAGAACGATCGACCTTATTTGTGTGAGGACAAGCTTGCGCAGACGATGTTGGATGCTGCCACGGAACTCATCAGTGATGATTTTAAGAAGAAAGTTTGTAGGATCATACCTGAAGTTCTCGATGAAAACAAAGGCTTGACTAAGTGTTTACGGCTCGCAATGTTGGTGTATGATCAGGGGAGACTTCCCAGAAATAGTGAGCGTCCATTCAAGAGAAGTGTCAACAACGAGAGGAATTCTCATGGGACCTTCGGGCACCCGGTAGCAAGACTGCATTCTCGACGTGCAAGGAAATGATTCAAGTGGATTTACTTAAGTTCCCCATTATTGAGGAGTATGTTGCCGTCGAGAATTTGTTTGGCTTTAGGCCTATGGACATCAGCTTGTGCTTGCCCAAATGTGCACGTGTTGGTTTAAAATTGAAGGAAAATTAGAATTTTAAGAGTTGAGGTTCGGATTTTTGAACTAGCAAGATCATAGTCGTGGACGTTATGCAAAAAGAAGTGTTTTCGGTTTTGTAATAAAATTTAAAATCATCAAAAATAAGTGCATGTAATGCGCGATTTTGCTGAAGTAAGTTTCAAAATAAAATGTGTTTTTTAAAGTTCAAAATAGTCAAGATACAGTCCTCTCTTTGACAAGATTAAGCCTGCTGGGATTCAAGAAATTAACAATTACTAAACCCCATTTTTCTTTGTTTATGAATTATTAGGTCAATAGCCATTATAATCAATGACCAGTTGGCCAAAACCTATAAACTATTAGTGCCTTTTATAAATGGGTTTCAATGGGTACTATAACCACTAGGACCACTTTACTTAAGTTGATTAATTATTTAATGGTTTTTTATGAGTGATCTATGGAATAAATGGTTCCACATATTCCTCACACATGTCAACCCATAACAAACCACTAGTAAGAACCCATTAAAATACAGGGAGTGGCCATTAAACCAAAAATCCCATCATTTCCGTTATAGGTTTTAGTCAATTTTTAAAGGAATTTGAAGCTGGAAAAAGCAATCAAAAATCAACTAGCAAATATTTGATTCAATTAGGTGACAGCACTGTGATAATCTAGTCAAAAGAAAGACACAGTTGCTTTGTCAAATATGGAGACAGAGTATGTGGCAGCCTCAAATGCTTGTCAAGATTATTGTTGTGGCAACTTCAATTACTAAAGGATATAAAATTGCAAGACAACCAAGGCTGTATTAAGTTGATTGAATCAGACAGATGTAGTGCTAGAACAAAACATCAGCGTGAGACATCACTTCATTAAAGATCTGCAAGAATGAAAATAATAGATGTTTAATACTGCTTAACTGAGAAGATGATGGCAAACATGATGACTAAACCATTGTCCAAAGAGTTGTTAAATCAATTTATTTAACAAGCTAATTTAATTTAACCCTTTAATACAGTGAGAAGGGGTGTTGGAATAGCACTGTTTTCAGCTAAAGCTATCTGTTCTTTAGCTTGTGCTACTTAGTTAGCTCATAGCATGTGTGACAAATGTGCACATGAGTTTAAATTCTAAGGATTCAAATTTGTCATTCTAGTTTCAAAAGTTCTTCTGTAAAGATGTTTATTTATTGTCTAAATAAATTAGGATTTATTAGTTGCTAATCAACTGTTTTTCATCATTTCCAAAGTATTATTATAGTTTTCTGAAGTTTTCAAAAGCATTCAAAAGTTTTCCAAAGTTTCCCTAAAGCTTTCCAAAGCTTTCAAAAGCATTCAAAAACTTTCAAAAGCATTCAAAAGCTTTCCAAAGCTTTATAAAGCTTCCTAAATCTTTACAAGGCTTCCCAAAGATTTCAAAAGCTTACCATAGCTTTTCAATGTTTGTCAAAGCTTTTCAAAGATTTCCAAAGCTCTCCTAGGCTTTATAAAGCTTCCCAAACCTTTCCAAGGCTTCCCAAAAACTTCAAAACCTTTCCATAGCTTTTCAATGTTTTTTATAGCTTTTCTTAGTTTTATAAAGCTTCTCAAATCTTTAAAAACTTTACATAGTTGTCCAAAGCTGTCCAAAGCTTTCTATAGATTTTTAGCATTTTTCAAGGCTTTCCAAAGCTTTCCAATTATTTTAAAAGTCTTTCAAAGTGTTTCAAAGCTATCCAAAGCTTTCCTAAACTTTTCAAATTTTCCAAAGTATTATTTAAGTTCACTAAACCTTTCCAAAGCTTTCCAAAGTTTTACAAAGTTTGCCCAAAGCTTTTCAAAGCTTTCCAGAGCATTCTAAAGCTTACCAAAGGTTTCCAACATTTAATAAAGCTACCCAAATCTTTCCTAGGCTTTCTAATGCTTTCAAAAGGTTTCCATAGCTTTCCATAGCTTTCCAAAGCTTTCTAAAGATTATCAAAGCTTTCCAAAGCTTTCCATAGCTTTTTAACCTTTTTCAAAGCTTTCCAAAGTGTTTGAAAGCTTTCCAAACTGTTTTAAAGTTCTCCAAAGCTTGATAATTTTTTCCAATGTTTTCCAAAACTTTTCAATGTTTTCCTAAGCTTTTCAGAGATTTCTAAAGCTTTCCAAAGCTTTTTAAATATTTCCATGGCTTTGCAAAAGTTTCCAAAAGCTTTTCAATGCTTTTTCAAGCTTGCCAAAGTTTTTAAAGCATACCAAATCTTTTAAAGTTTGCCATAAAGTTTCACAAAGTTTTTCAAAGATTTCTAAAAATTCTAAAACCTTTACATAGCTTTTTAACATTTTACAAAGCTTTCCAAATCTTTTCAAACTTTTAAAAAAGTCTGTATTAGTTTTCAAAAGTTTTATTTAAGATTTCTTAATATTTGCAAAGCTTTCCAAATTTTTCCAAAGTTTTTAATAGCTTTTCAAAGCTTTCCAAAGCTTACCATAGCTTTTCAACGTTTTCCAAGGCTTTCCAAAGCCTTCCAAATCTTTTAAATGTCTTTTAAAGTTTTCCAAAGCTTTTCAAAGCTTTATAAAGTTTTTCAAAGTTTTTCAAAGCTTTTCAATGTTTTTCAAAAATTTTCAAAGCTTTCCAAACTTTTCAAAATTTGTCAACATTTTACAAAGCTTTCCAAAGCTTTTCAAAGTTTTACAAAGCTTTCCAAAGTTTTCCAAAGTATTTCAAAGTTTTCTAAAGTATTTTTATACTTTTCTAAAGCTTTCCAAAGCTTATTCAAGTTTTCCAAACTTTCTTCAAAGCTTTCAAAAGCTTTTTTATGCTTGCCAAGGCTTTCCATAGTTTTTCAATGTTGGCTAAAGCTTTCCAATAAGTTCCAAAGCTATAGTGCTTCGGAACTTTTTGGAAAGCTTTAGCTTCCAAAAAGTTTCCAAAGCTTCCAAAATCTTTTCAAGGCATTACAAATATTTCCTAAGCTATCCAAAGCTTTTCAAAGCTTTCCAAAGCTTTCCAAATCTTGTCAAGGCTTTTTTAAGTTTTCAAAAGCTTTCCATAGCATTTCATTGTTGTCAACATCTTTTAAAAAAATACCAAAGCTTGTTAAAGCTTTTCAAAGCTTTTCAAAACTTTTTAAAGCTTTAAATAACTTTTTAACATTTTCCAAAGCTTTCCAAATCTTGCCAGTCTTCCAAAGTGTTCCATAGCTTTCCAAAGCTTTATAAAATTATCAAATCTTTTTCAAAGCTTATTCAAGTTTCCCAACATTTTTATAAAGCTTTCAAAGCAATATTAAGTTTGCCAAAGTTTCCCAAAGCTTTTCAATGTTTTCTAAAGTATAGAAGTTTCAGCTCAGAATAGGGCTAATAAATTAAAATTTTTAAATGTAAACAAAGTAATAAAAAAGCAATTAAAACTAAAAGCTTTTACTGATGCATTTTGGGGAAAGAGGTTTAAACCTAAAGAGACTATAGAAAAAAATTATAAATTAGGTGGGGCATATGGGTGTAAAAACCCAATGTAAAATCAGTATCGGCATTCATTTACTAAAATTCCACTCGCTCAATTTTTCAGTTTTTTATTTTTTTTAGATCTTTTCAAGTTTTTGTTTGTGCTAAAACCAGTGGAAGAAGAAAGAAGGACAAACCTGAAAGCTAATTTAAAAAATTTTGTTTCTTTAAATTCTTATATATAAAGTGGAAAAATATTAACTATGGGCTAGAAAACCCATAGGACATTGGGGGGAAATGGAAAGAAAAAGAGAGAGAATGGGTTATTTATTTTATAAAGAAAGGAAATTAATAAATTAGAAGATAATTGCCAATAAAGAAAAAACCTTGAATCCACCAAACTGTTTTTAACAACATTGTTTATTCCAAGAATTTCGATCTGATATTTAATTTTATTTTTTTCCATTAATTACCAAAAGATAATTTTTCCCAGAATAACCCTGAATATTATTAACAAAATTGTTTTTCTTTAAATCATAAAAACTAATTTAACAACATTGTTTTTCCAAGAATTTCCAACTGAAATTCAACAATATTTTTCCCCTAAATTACCAAAAGATATTTTTCCCAAAATTACCAAAAGATATTTTTTCCCTAAATTACCAAAATATATTTTCTACACAATTATGCTGGGATATTATTAACAATATTGTTTTTTCTCTGAATCATAGCAACAGTTTTTAACAATATTGCTTTTTCCAAGAATTTCCATCTGATATTTATCCTTATTTTTCCATAAATTACCAAAAGTGGTTTTTTCCCAGAATTACACCAGAAAAACAATATTGTTTTTCTCTGAATCATAAAAACTGCTTTTAACAACATTGTTTTTCCAAAAATTTTAACTGATATTACACAATATTTTTGCACTAAATTACCAAAAGATATTCTTTTCACTGAATTACACCATGATATTGTTAACAATATCGTTTTTCTATGAATTATGGAAACAATTATAACAACATTGTATTTCCTAGAATTTCCCACTGATATTTTTACAATATTATTTTCCCAGAATTTCAACTGATATTTTAATAATATTACTTGCCCAGAATTTCTAACAGGTTAATTTAACAATATTGTTTTTCCTCATATTATTCACAATATTGTTTTCCCTGATATTATTGGCAATATTGTTTTTCCCAGAATTATATCTAAAATACTATCACCTTTATTGTACACTAGCTAATCAACCCGCGACTTCGTCCATGTGAAATTAGGGGAAAATTTACATTGAAGTCTGCTGTGCATGGGCAGCTTACTTTGTATGAACATACGTAAATCCCAGTTAATATCCCATAGATCCCTTTCTAAGTGGAATTTAAAAAAATCCCCACTACACCTTTTCCTATAACAGGAATGAATTATACTGTCCAAATTTTATGTTTGTAGGCCCAGCAGTTTAGGCTAAGTGTTAATTATGCATAGATCAGTTTATTGCTTGTAGCTCCCTCTAGAAGTAGAATTTGTAAAAATGCTTACCACTTCCTAGCCTAAATAACTAAGTGAAGACACTATTCAAATAATATGTTGCTTGACCCAGCAGTTTGGTCTGGGGGCCAATGTTCTGTAGATCACTTTATTGCCCGTAGCTCCCTCTAGAAGAAAAATTTGGAAAAATGCTCACTATGTCCTAGCCTAAATCACTAAGCGAAGACACTTTCCAAATTTTATGTGGCTAGAAGTACTATTGTGATTGTCACCTTTGAGCCACCCTAAGAAAGTGGGCTTAAGCATCATGCTGTGCCAGCACAACACCAACTCGGGGAAACACAGAAGTGGCATGACAGTGGAAATTTGGGCTTGAGCCATGGAAGCACAGACTCTTATCAACTTAATGGATCATTTTATGATTGTAACAAAAAACACTAACAAAATTAGCAACATTTAAAAAAAAAGAATATGGAACTTTTTGGTGACACGAACCACAGTCTCTAGGAGTGTGAGTGCAGCACATTACCACAAAGCCACATATTCTTAGAGCAAAATCTTATTTAAATTCTTTATGATTATTACTAAATGGAAACAAGTGAATCACATAACCAGTTTAATTTATTCATTAGAATGTGGGGAAAAGGGTTGATACAGAGGATGATAAATGTGTAACATTTTATAAATATATTGGCATACATGTTTGTCATTTTACATAAATTCTTTACTGGAAAATGGATACACAAATTGTGACATGTTCATATGCATAGACAAAAATAGGAGAAAATAAATACAATATTGACCACAGAGAGCAGACCGCACACTTTGTAATTGCTTGGTATTATATTTATAATTAATACAATTATTAGACAAAAATGCTTAATTCCAGTAAGATTGGGGTGTAGTCTATAACTATCAACATATTCTGCCAATCCATTTGAGTCAAAAAACAGGGCCACCCAGTGTGTTTAAGCCTCCTTGCTTGTATCTGTGTTAATGATGTAGCAGTGATGGGTTGCACGGAGGAATAACTGATCTCTGGCTAGAACACCACCAAAGCTGTTCATGGTTGCTGGGTGGTGGTATATGAGATATTACAATTGATGTGTTTCCATTTCAACAATCTGTTGTTACATTTCAGGATTTTTCAATGTCAATAATATTTTAAAACACTGCAAGAACAACTAGGCTCATATTGCAGTCCAGTGCTTTTTCAAAGTGTAGATTGATATGCATGGATCCATTTTTTATTAAGTTGAAATGTGAACCATCCAGTGCACTCAGATCAGGACTTAAATCTAATGCATATATTGTATGACCTGCTCCATATTTTTCGTATGATATCCCTGGTGCAACATTGCCATAATACTGACCAGTGGCTTTAAAAAACTCTTGATATGGTTGAGCCCATTCACCAGAGGAAAAGTTTTTCCAAAAGGGAATTGTCAGATACTGCACACTGTTTATATGAATGCTTAGTGAATTTAATCTTTTGTGCTGGAATTCTAATTGATTGTGGGTGATATCTCCATGTTTAGCAGTAATGTCCACCAGACCTAGCATGATTAAAGTAGACTGTGGGTCCAAAAATGCATTGGGAATGTCAATTTCTTGTAAGCCTTTTCCAATGCTAAATGTCTGACATTCTGTGCGCTTAACAGTGCACTTTAAAGTGGCTTCATCTGAACTCTTTTCATGAGCCAAGATGACTGGGGGGCTCACTGTGACCTTGTGTGCATAATAACCTGCATTATCTATTTCAATTTTATATTTATATTTGTCTTTATCTATATCCATCAAACAAAATTCAGGTTTGTTTAGCACATGTTTAAGACATGTATCCACATTATTCACTATGAGTTTATCCTGTTCACAGATATCAAAGCATAAACAAACCATCATATCCATTTTCTTGCTGCCTTTTCCATGCATAAAGTGCTTTGCAATTCTATTACTCATATCAGCAGTAGATCCATCAATTTGTGTTGGCTCCTTGTCCTTATAGTACATTTCACCACTCAAATATGATTTTCCATGCAGTTGTGCTGATGAAATAGTTTTTTCAAAGCAGGCTTTATATCCATATTTCTGGTCACTAGCTGTTATCTGCTTGTCACCTAAATTCAATGATACTTCACTGCAGAAAGTTATTAATGGGTGTAACTTTACAATCATTTGGGAGTGGTTCACAATCTGCCAACAAAATGCATGCTGTGACATATAGATAACTGTTTAAAAGGTCTAAATAATTCTCTTCACTTCCAGGTATAAAAAATTCTAGGTGGTTGGACCCTTGAAAGGTTGCAATAAGAATAAAGTCACCATCTTTTGATGCTTGGATGCAGACTTGAGTAGATGGCACAGTGTGTACATCAACTTCACACTTTACTGCCTCACTGGAAAGGAAGTGTGGTAGATAACCCTCACTCATATTAGTCATTTTGAAAATATGTCGCTTTCCTTAACTGTGACTTGCCTCTTCCTTGGATTAGACTTGAATGATTTAGCTTTTCGTTTACAATTATGTTTTATTCTTTTCTTATACCCTTGCCTAGTCTAATTGCCAGTAATCTGATTAATTACACCCTTTTTCCATTTCCATAAATCTTCTCTTTGCCGATTCTCCAATTGATTTTCTAGCATCCACATCAGTTACTATGTTGGAGCCAGTTTTGAATAAATGATGGGCCAAACTGATACCACCTCTTTTTAATAGGGGAATGGCTGAATGAAATAAATTGGAAAAGAACCCGTGACCCTTTTGATGATGACTTCTGGCATATGCTGGTAACCAATACGCTACTTGCTTGAATTAATAATTGCAAAAGTGATCATTTGCATTGGCATAATTGTAGGGAATTCTCATTTTTAATATCCAAGTGGCTGAAGATGATGAAAATGCAACTTGTTCACAACAACATCACCCTCAGAAAACTTTATTGGTCTTCCATACATGTATTTTATATCAATTTCAATAGTGTCAATATAACGCAGAGAGACTGGTCTGTAAAGGAACCTGAATTCCATCAGTATCATCCATATGCACAATTCTTAAAAGCGGTACCATGACATCCCCCACATACTCATATTCAACCACATTTGAATATATGCACAGTGAATTTACATCACTACTGAGATCAACTGTATGGCTGGCTTAAAATTAAATCACACCTGAACCACCATTTCTAAGTCCCCTACCATGGCCTTTACTAAGCATATTAAATCCCAGCATACATAATAAAGTTTTACTCATGTTTATAGTAGAATTGTGTGGTAGGGCTATTACTACTCTAGGTATTGCTCCACTATACATTAAATAGGGTAAACCAAGAGATAAGGCTATTCCTTTTTCTTGTTCGACATCTCCTGAGCATTTAGCTGCCTTGTCTGCATCATCTAGTGCCTTGTTTGCATCATTCTTTTGATTATTTAGAATATTTGCCTTCTCCTTTTCATGAATGGAAACTTTCTTGGGAATATTGTTTACAGTCTCACACAATTGTGCATGCACATGAGGGTTTAAAACTCAAAAAAAAATGTATGGTTTATTGCATTTATTAACTGTTTAGCTTTTTCATAAAGATCCCTTTCAATTGTAAACTTGTGTATAGCTCCATTGGAAGACAATGTTATGTTTTTATCTTTGTTAACAATGGTGTGCCAGTTTTTTAAAAAGAAGGCTTCTACAAATGCTACCTTATAATATCCAGTTAACATTTAAGGACAAGCAAGCTTCACTTTATAGTTAGCTTGTGTATTCTCTGGAAATATGTTGTTACTACTATTGCTGGGTAATTCAACATAAAAATCATCAGGTGCTTTCATTACTTAATTGAGTAATTTCACTGGCCTTCACCCAAGAGTTAAATTGATCACTATACAATGCACCATATTGTTTTTCATGTCGATGGTCCACAGTGATAAAAATGGGGCCAAAGTAATCGACACCAGTGCATGCAAACAGTCTTTCATGAACACACATTCACGCTTTTGGTAGTGGTCCAAATTCCAGGGGCCATGGCACTGTTCATTGGTTTTTGCATTCCTGGCAC
>JAQIXP010004194.1:0-11864 GCA_034700285.1 Proteroiulus fuscus
TATAGTTGCGGCCAGCTTATAGAACCAGCTGCTCTGCCCGGTCTTGCAAAGCGCTTCCCCGCGTAGCAGAGCAGGAGAGAGGGGAAGCACTTTGCTAGACCCGGTAGAGCAGCTGGTTCTATAAGCTGGCCGCAACTATAGGTAAGCCAACTATGGTTAGACATTAAACTCAAAATTATTTTTCATAAAAATACAGAGCTAGGGATTAAACCTATCAGTAATTGAATCTGAATTGTATTTTTGACAATGTCACACCACTTTGGTCAATCTGCCAGAAGGCATGGATTTTTTAATAACCCTTAAATCATGGTAAGCCAGCCATAGTTAGACCATAAATTCAAATGAATTGAATGCAATGGTGCAGGAGATCACTGGTAGATTTACTCTTGGTAGATGGTTAACGTTGTCACACGAGTCAATCCATATTTCAAGTACCATAACTTGAGTTTTTAATAACTCCTGGCAACCTAACCAACCATGACTGACCCATCAAATCCACTGGACCTACTTTCATTTTCTAATATTTTTTGCAGATTCTGTAGGATTCTCGTGACATACAACCTGGTTATTAATTTTTGGACCCAGTTGAGCTCGAGGCTCGAACATAAGGTACTTTTTTCATAGTTCGAATCAGTTTTTGTCACAGTTTTCTAATTAGATTGCACCCAAAATACTTTTTAAATAAAATTATTATGGTTACCTTATAAAAAATATACGAAGCTATGCCAATTTCTGATTAGGAATCAGTATTCCTAATCTCCAAAATACACTATCATTCCAATGATTTCTAGGTCCTTTTTAACAAATTTTTATCACCATGTTGATTTCATTCGGTTTAATTAACCAGTAGGCCTATCTAATTTTGATGTTGAAAAAAGGAACATGTTGATTAATGAAGAAAGTAAAATTGGTCGCAAAGCACTTGAAGTTAATGTACTGCAAATAAGTTGAAACCAATTATTACCTTTAGGGTATAATTGATTTAATGGTTTTATGTGAATTTTAATAATTAGAATTAATAAAATTTACATAAATTTGTGCATCTCAAAGTCATCGTAACGTACCAGATGCATTCATTCTAACGTGATAAAAGCTGCAACAGTTTATCACATGAGATTGGTAAAATTCACACCCAACAATGCATTGTAACCCTACTTAACCACCATAAGCCTAAAATCAAATGAATGAATTGGAACATGAATGCATATGATGGCTTCTTGTATTCAAAGTATAAATATTTGAAAAATAACTCATAAAAGCGTTTTCAAATAATTACATAATTCCACTTGATAAAAATGCATTTGTTAACGTGTCTTCCATATTTTTGTCCAGTGTCTCATTGCCAAACATCTGAAAATAAATTGGCAGCAAAATTCCTAATGTAAGTGATTTGTAGATTTCCACTCAATCAAGTCAGGCTCTTTATCGTTTCATTATTCATGGTGAGGTTGACAATTGCTTTAATCAATACTTTCATGGAAATTTTTACACTGTTTTGCATGCTGACCAACAGGGAATTTTCAACATTGCCCAGCCACTTTCCTGTCATCATTTTTAGCTTCTCGAGTGCACCCAAAAAAGTGTAGTTGATTTTCTTCTGGCACTTTTTTGTTATTCTTGAAATAGTTGTTTTAGACTAGTCAAAGTGTAAGTCCAGAAAGCACCAGAACAACAGTGTGGTTCATTTCAACAAGCATATGGAAAATGTGGCTGTGACACTAGACTTTCTCCTTCTATGATTTTGGGAAACCACTGATTTTTGATCTTGGTCACATGATAAGCACCTGTATGGATGTTAAGTTTAAGCTGCTCTTTTTAAAAAAATAAATATAGTAGCTTCAGTAGCTTCACCAGATCAATTAAGCTGTAACATGCTGTGCCCAATTTCTTTAAAGCAGTTTCAGCACGGTGTCCTAAACGTTACCATTTACTGCAACATTTAATAATTTTTTTGTAACGAGGTTTAGCCGCATAAAGAAAACAGCTACAACAAGGAAGCTAGAGGCTACCAAAAGTGAGGAAATTAAAGTTTGTGCATGCAAGTTTGGCATAGTGCAAAAACCAATCTGAGATATTCAGGTTTGTATCTGTTAAATATTGAAAATGTGCACAGAATTTAAGAAGTTGATGCAATTGACTAACAAAATTGAATGCAGGGGCGGATCAAGGATTTTTTTATGGGTGAGGGGGGTCCAATATATATCATTTTTTTAATGCACTTATAATGGCGCCGCAGGCAAGTTTTTTTTGCTCAAAACACATTTAAAAATGGCCTAAATATCACCAAAATTGAAGGATGGTGCTAGAGAGGTATTCAAAATTTTTCACTTTTGGTCAGCCAAGGAAGGGGTCTGGAACTTCACAAGTCCCCCTAAATCCGCCACTGGAATAGGATGTTATTAGCTCAGATTGATTTGGCACAGTGAATTTGAACATGTCCACAGTAAAGAGAGAGATGCCGATTGGCAAAGGTTCCAGGAAATGATTAGTTTTAAAAAAGTGTGAAACACCAATGTCAGAATACCCAAACAAAGAACATTGTGTGCATTGCTATCGCGCAATAAATATCAAGATTATTACAATGGGCTTTTTGCACAACAGTAATGTAGTGCAGTGTGAATTGAACAGCGTGTTGAGCCATAGCAATGAGTCATCATGGCTACTTAAAATAGCCCTTAGACAATTCAAAATTATGACTGCATGGGATGAAACCAAGCTCCAACATGCAATTCTGCAGGTGTTGTGGACATTTATCACTGTTGATAGATTATTGGTTTTGTCAGGAATGCCAATTTTGCATTTATTTTGCCATATTATTCATCTCCTTATTCTTCTATCAATAATCTTAGTTTCAATGTATTGAAGACCATGCACACTTTCTGTTTGTTGAGTTTAGGCAAACTAGTGATTTTATGTTTAGCCCTGTATATTTTGGCCTTTGCATGCAGCACATGCCAACATGCCTTAATTAGTTCTTGATTTGCAAAATTCCTGCAAACATCAAATTCCAACACTGTTAAATTTTATTTAATTGATGAATTCAAGAAGTGTGCCAATCTTGGTGGCCTATAACTTAGATTTTTGTGAATCTGCTCATTCCTGGCGTTCAGCAACAGCAAACTATGTGGTTGGTGCAGTTCTCTAGTGAGCATGAGATAATTTGTGTGCAAGCTTCTCTCAGTAACTCATGTGTAGAAGGTCAGAAAGGCCAACAGTAGGCCCTATGCTTACCATCAAAATGGGGCATTAAGAGCCGCAGAGGCCCGTAGCCTGTAAGGGGAGTACCACCAAAAATCAAGAATGCCTTGATCTCTTTGATCACAGTGCTATGGCAAATTTTTTTTAACGCCTTGTTCTCATCAAACAACAACTAAAGCCAAGCAAGGTGGCATGCTTGGGAAATTCTCTGTGTGCAGCTTGTCTAGCCGCATGGACAATGTCATGATCTTTAGTGGGAAGGGCATCATCAACATGATTTTTTTAAACTCGATCAGTACCTTACGATCAGCATATAATGATGCCATTTGGTAGGCGGTAATCCCACAGTCAGGAGGATACTTTAATGTCATAAAGTTGTGACTTAAACATCATCATTAATTTGAATTTCTAACAATTTTTGACTATCTTTAGAAAAATTATTCCATTGTCTTATAGAATGTAAGAAAAAGGACCAATAATAAGCATCCGTTTTATCACAAATTTCCTTCAGAGAATTAGAGTAAACATATCTACCTATAGTGTTAGTATTAGGCTCAAAGACATCTGAAACCAAATTTAAATTACATGGCAAAGTAAACCCAGATTTCAATGTAGTGTCTGCCCACATTTTTGATGATTGTGATAGCCTATCACATCCCACACTCCTTTCCAAGTAGGAAACAAAAAGCATAATGGGTCGTAGCCCAATACGAGTAAATGCAAACATAAAAAAACGTAATGCCAGGCAAGGCAGAATTGAGAACAAGACAGTAGCGGATCCAGACTTTGGTTTTGGAGGGGGTCACGGTCAGGGCCTCACCCAGAAATTTATTTGGCCATAGGCAAAAATTAAAAAGTTGCTATACATTATTGAAAAATTGACACAAAATTGTGCCGCAGGCGATTTTTTTTGGATCAAAAACACATTCAAAATGGGTTAAATAATCACCCAAAATTGCATATTTTTTCCATAAAAATGTTCCAAAATTTTTGGCCATATGCAAAAATTAAAGTTTCTGTACATTATTGAAATAATTGAAAAAAAATGGCGCCACAGGCGATTTTTTTTGGATCAAAAACACTCAAATATGGTCTAAAAATCACCAAAATTGCATATTTCCTCATATTTTCTTGTTTGATTTTGAACATTTTAGGGGGGTCATGACCCCCGTGAGTGACCCCCCCCCCTGGATCCGCGCCTGGAACAAGATAGAAACTGATCTCTGGCAGCACAGTGGACACCAACCATGCCATAAGGAGTTCGGTGCAGCAGTTTTAACAGAGATCTGCATTATGCCCACCTTTCTGAGATTGTCAGCCAGAATCACATTAACCTCGCTAAAACTGATCAGACAGATGAATGAAAAGTTTATCAGTACCTCCAAACATACTATTTTAGCTTATACATTTATAATTATCTTAGTAATAACTATAGGGTTTAAAATGTAAACAGGAAAGGATAATGATTTGTTCCATCTATTTTGCATGTAATTAAATTATGTCCATGTATTGGATTCATGTGATTGTCAGACATCATAGATACAAATTAAGAAGCAAAGATCAAGGTTAGAGGAAGGGGATTTTAAAAAGTGACAGTTTTTTATTGCACATTAGAGTGAAATAATTTTTGAGGCATGTTCTTCCAATGTTAATTGAAGCTATTTTTTTTGGCACTAATAACTAATTCCAATTTTTGTTTTAAAACAGGAAGGTTTTAAGATCATCTGAAAACTAGAAAGCCAATTTTTCAAAAAATAATCATCATGTCTAATAATGAAGGGCAAGCGCTAGAGAGTTCAGCAAGCCACAGCCAGAATCTGAGCAATAACAATGATAGCAGTTCCTTTAATGGAAAGTTTGAATCTACTGTCACCACTGAGGTAAGGATTCATAGGCCTACATTGTTAAAATGTTTAATGTTGTCAATGTTCATTATTTTTTTTATTTTGTAGCTAAATAAATCTTTATACACATTCAACTGGCGAATTACTAATTTTGACATAATCTGTCCTCAAGACTGCAATGAATTTGAGACCCTTACTAGTCCTGTCTTTACCGCAGGGGAAGATATTGGGAAGAAATCATCCTGGTAAGAGCAAAATAATATATATATTTTTTTTTATAATTTGGTTTTAAATATATTTTATATTCTGCTAACTTTTAGGTATATTAAAATTTCGGGCATTTCAAAGCATATTGCTTGCTTCCTAAAACTAGATTTTGTGAGACAAGAAACTGGGGCAACTGGGCCAACACATCAAAGTCAGGATGTTACATGCTCGTACAAGATGAGTTTTCGGAATAATGATAATCACGTTTGCTTCAGTCACAGTGCTAGTGAGTGACTTTTGAATGGTTGATTTAAGATTTAGTCCGATTTGGATGGAAGAATTATTGAATATTTTAAATATTAATTTACAGTCGCCCACAAATTCACATATGATGCTGATGATTGGGGCTGGAAAAAATTTATTTCCATTACAGAGTTATATGAGAAAAAAGCAACCCTCCTCCAGAATCAGACTGTTTGCATTTGTGTTCAGATGGAAATTTTTGGCGATCCCATTAATACTCATACTGGCCTTCTCATCAAACGCAAACCAAATATAGAGACCGTAATGGACGCATTTTTGTCCGATATGGAAAAATTATTTAACAACAAGAAACATGCAGATGTAAAGATTTTTTGTGGAGAACGTACTTTTTATGCACATAAAAATGTACTTTCTAGTAAGAATTTTTTTCTTCAAATTTTACTGTGACTTTTTATGTTCTAACAGTAAGATAATAAGAAAATTTTCTAGCTAGGAGTAAGGTCTTCAGTGCCATGATAAATTCTAAGATGAAGGAGTCTACCACCAGCCAAGTCCATCTCACAGACATGGACCCTGACACAGCTCATTGTGTTCTTACATACATTTACACAGGAAAAGTTACTCTAACCGCAAACACAAGTTACACAGAGTTAATTTATGGAGCTGAGAAGTATGATTTGCCTCACTTGAAAAACTACTGCTTTGATTGCTTGTTGGAAAATGTAACTAGAGACACCATTGGTACTTTGGCTGTCACTGCCTACACCTACAATGCGGAGCCAGAGCTCAGGAAGGCCGTCAAGAATTTATGTCAAGAGTGAGTTTATTGTCAATTTACCAAAACTGGCATGTGGATGTCAATTAACAAACTCATTTATATTTTTAAAATTTAATTTTGTTTAGAAACATTGC
Organism: Proteroiulus fuscus; assembly: GCA_034700285.1. Lineage (NCBI taxonomy): Eukaryota > Metazoa > Arthropoda > Diplopoda > Julida > Blaniulidae > Proteroiulus > Proteroiulus fuscus. Next base: position 6,426 of record JAQIXP010004194.1, read on the forward strand.
CTCATTGCAGAAGAACCCTGCTTTCAGGAAGTTAATAGTGGAACACCCCCGGGCTTTCTGGGATGATTAAGGCCTTTATCCTTGATCTTTGAGTACAGCAAAAAACACATTTATTCATAATTTTGTAAATTTGAAAAGGATGTATTACTTTGAAGCAGTATTGAAATATTTTTCTGTTTCCTCTTTTTGTCATAAAAACTCCCCCTCTTATTCCTGAGATAGTTTATTGTAAAGGAATAATTGTAAATAGTGGGGCAAAAATGTTTAGTAATTTCAAAATTCAGAAGAAAACTTATTGTTCCACATTTAAACTAAACTATATTTCCATGTTTGAATTATTAATTAACTTAGTAAATTTCCCAAACAATATACAAAAGTGCAATTACGAAATATTAACAATCTTCCTACCAACTTTCAACAAAACAAAACTAACAACTTCTGGATGCCTTCCTTGAATGTTTGCATTTTATCCTTTATCTTCTGCACTTCATCTTTTGCACCCAAAAGAAAATGGCTTTTACAGGTTTTTTTTTTGCATTTAAATTAAATGTAGATAGAAAATCGTAATTAAATGGACCACATTGCCTGTACCATAAGCTTGCCTGGCATTTGTCATTATGATATCAACATTCTTATTAGGTTCAATTGATATCTGATTATTATTTTTCTTTGCATTTACGAAATATCAATTCACACGCCCAACAAAAACAAGTCTGCAGAAAATTTGAAGTCTTCTGCAGTCTAAAACTGCAGAATAACTAGTTTAAATCTCATTTGTGACGTTATATGGAACAAAAGTACATAATTTGTGCAGTTTTTATGTAGAAATGTTGCATGTTATTTTATACAGTTTTTCTACATTTTTATGTAGTATTTCGGAAATTTTTATGCAGTTTTTATGTATTACAAAAATGTAGAAAAAATGCAGAAATACTGTAGACAAGTTACAGAAATATTGTAGAAAAAATGCAGAAAAACGGTGAAAAAACAACAAGAACGTTTTCTACACAAAAAATGCACAAATTATGCAGGCTTTTGTTCCATAAAACTTTAGAAATGTAGATTTCAATTACAGTTTTTCTGCAGTTTTAGACTGCAAATAAACTGCAGAAACTTCGAATTTTCTGCAGACTATTTTTTGCTGGGTACACTTTCTAGATTATCATAGTCCTCCCAATGACATCATATGTTGATGAGAATGGTTTTCCTCCATGGGCTGATAGTTTCACTATTTGTTTTGATTAAAATTAATCAACTATTGAAAGCTATTTACATAAACTTTTCTCATTATATGAAAATCAGAAGGACTATTTTGTAAAGGCTACTTTAACTAAAAAAGTATTTTATTTTTTTTTAAAAAAAGGGAAATTTTGCACTAGCACTTATGGCCAAATTTTAAACCAATGCTGGTTCCTAGAAGTACCTGTCCCATTACACAATTTGGTTCCAGCTGGACTAAATTGCAGTCTGACTGTCCGACCCCAACCTACGATCTTCAAATAACTGCTGACCTCACACACGACAGTGGCGTAAAACTTTTCGATGCCACCTGACTATAATCTCTTCCCTGCTGTTTTATTTTTAATTTTTTCTTTATTTTTTTCGATCAATCTTTGTTCGTGCTTTCAGTTCCTCCAAAGATCAACCCTTTCACATTCCAAGAGAAGCATTTGCATGAGGGCACGCATGCTCGTTTGGTATGCGGTGTCGTCCAGGGAGATCTGCCCTTAAATTTCTTCTGGCTGAAGGATGGGCGAGCGATAACAAACGACGAACAAAAAGTCGCAATTCGTGAGATCGACGAATTTTCGTCAATCCTAACCATCAAAAGTGCCAGCCCATGGCATTCTGGGAACTACTCGTGCATCGCCAAGAATCAAGCGGGGGTCGTCAATTATACGTCCTATCTGACGGTGAACGGTAATAATCAAATATAGTTAACAATTTTCAAACCGAAAAACTGTTGTTGGTTAAAAATAACTACAACCAAATGGTAACCCTGACAAGTGTATTCCAAGAAAATGGTCCATTTGTAATTGGTCCCTAATGTAAAGGGCCTATATTGTGGCAGTTTAGATTAGTATTTTAGGTAAGTGGCAGGGTAGTCGTACCCCTGGTGACAGTCTTTTGAATAAATTAGTGTGAAAAATGGGCAATATGCCATGGTACAACCCTATTGGCTAAAATTTAAAACGGTAGAACCTGTTACATGATTGGTGAGCCGGCCGCCGGGTCAGCTGTTAAGCATTTTTCAAAAATGTTCAATTTCAACCTCGTAAAAATTTATCTTTTTTGGGTTCCTGCATTATCGCAAATTTGACAATTTTATGCTTCCAAAGGGACCTTTTGGTGCAAATGTATTCATTTTTCAAATATGAATTTTGAATAAATTTTACATTGCATTTTCTTCTGAAAACACATTTGAAATTTTATAGTGGTCCTAATGGCCATTTTTGCATTTAGTTTTCTGAATATTTTCAGTGTTTCTCGTCTTGTAATGAGACTCCGAGGAGGAATATATAGTTAAATATACACTGGAATACGTGTTTTCTAACAAAATATTATAGGACATTCCTGTTAAATGTTTGTTGTAAAACTTAATGAATGAAAATATTTACTGTTTCTATGCAGCATTAAGTCGCACTGAGAGTCTTAGTGCTCAGATGTTTAATTTGCTGTAGTTCGTTAATGATTAAGATTTTAACCATAAAATTAAGTTGTAAAGAACTTAACTATGTTTTCTTATAGTTTCGAATTATATTGTTTTTAAGTAACTTAGTTAATCTAATTTAGTTAAACGAATGTTTTAGTTAAACAACAAGGATTGAGGACCGAAATCTAAATATGTATTCTCAAACTAAATTAAAAACTAGTTATGCCCAATCATTACATTACAATATCATATTTGGTAACTATGAAAAATCATGTTAAAATCATAAAATAATTTGAGTGGTTTGTCCCGTTTTAGTAAAAGGTGATATGGGATTTCTAAGATGGAGGACGAAAATGAGAATAATTATTAACATTACCACTAGGTAGCAGTGCGATTAATAATTTTCAAATATAGGCCGTTGCTCTAAATTGCGTGGATTAATTTCTTGGAAAACACTTGCTTCTGAGCGGTTATTATTATTGCTAGTATTAATTTACGTAAAAATATTTAGCTAGGCAGCTTTTGTGGTAGAATTGCCCTATTTTTATTAGTTGTCTGCAGTTTAGATTGAAATCTTAAAATCTCTGATAAAATCTAATTAAAAAAGCACAATCATTTGGATATTAAAACCATTGTCACCATTTTTGTTAAATACTGCATGCATAAAATATTAAGAATTAACCTCCCTTTAAAAAATACAAATTAAAAAAAACCCAAGATTTTTGTTATTTTTATGCGTTTTTTATTATGAAAATTGCTTTACATTGATGTTGACCCCCCCCAAACTAATTAAATATTTGAAACCCACGCGTAAAAACTACCTACTAAATATTTTATGTTCCTGAATAAAAAAAAAAACATTAAGAATTAATTAAAATCAAATATATTTTATATACATGGGTTGCAAACTGTTGTACGTTCCCAAACAAAACTATTTAACTTTCATCATGTCATCTATTTCACTATCACAAATTTTATTTTAAAATATGTTTAAATATTTTTAAAATTTTCACAATAAAAAGACATTTATAGTAATGCAGTTTATTATAAATTGAATATAATTTTTATTTTCGTATATTTTTGTTTTAGTTTGGGTTAAAAGTATTAATGTGTTAGAAGTAACCTTATGTTTGAAGTTTTGGAACTCTTTTAAAAATGAGAATTTTTAAATTATTTTTTACTAAATTAAAATTTTAGTTGTAATTTTTTTTTTAATTAATGGATACATGATGATAGTGATAATTAATTTTTTTTAAAAATGAAATCATTTGAAATCGTCGCCCATCCACGCCTTTTTGCCGTGACGCCTGCAACTTTGGTAATGCACCTATTATACTATAAACACTATTATTGGATATGTGCATTTATTACTCTAAATAATGCTTAAATTAAATATTTATCTAAACTAATTTAACATTATTTTTCTTTCTTTTTCTATGATATTATTGCATTTATGTTAAACGCATGCTTAAAAATGAAAAATGGCACGAAAATACTAAATGCACGGCTATAAACTGCACAAAGTAATGTATTAAAAAAGGGCTAATGTTCTTCCTATATTTTAAATCCTTCTAACGAATTAATATAAACGAATTGAATTAAAATAACTAAAGATTTTAAATTATTTTAAAGCTCAAATACAAATAGAAACAAATATTTATGATGCATCCTGTACAAATAACATTTTTTAGAAAAAGAGAAAAAAATGACGTCAGCTTTCGAACCAGCTGAGCACGAGGATTGCACGTGCGTGTATTCCAAAGAGAATTGGCACGTGCATATCCCATAGATACTTGCTCCGTTTTGCACGTGCACATGTCCATAGATACTCATTCAATTTGCACGTGTCCGACTGGTTCTAAATCACAAAAAAACAGGCAAATGGAACGAACATATAGTTTCATTTCTGACCAATAGGCGCAAATTATGAACTAAGTTAAGGCTAATCCGATTTTCAGTTTGGCCATGACTTCTGTTTTCCCGAAATAACCAAATCATTAATTTAAGTAAATGCCACTCGATGAAAATCCCCTCTTTTGTTATTTTAGTTTTGCTTTGAAATTATTCTAACTCATTTTGGATTCAAATCGCGAATTCGGTTTGAAATCAGAGTTGAATGAGGACTTAGCATTCAAACACGATTTGAATACCTATTTTAAACAAAAGCTGTATTAAAAGCTTGATATACTTTCAACATTTCATGAAAAGGAGTTTCCGCACACTGACCTAAACTGGCCTCTACATGAAAGGGTTATCATAATCAAAATAAAGATGATTAAAGAGGATGAAAATGCACTCAAAAGCAGCCTATTTTGCTATTTTACCAAATGTTAAATCCCCTTTTATTACTCTTTTCAATGCACTGGCTCTTCATTTATTTTTGCCGGACTAATTACTTGTTTTGTTACAGTCTGCTACCTTTTTGACAACTGGAGCATATCATGAAAAATTATACTCATGCATTGACTAAAATTGATGAAATACATGTTTTAAGACTTTAAAATATAATTTCTGAAAGTGCATTTGTTTAATTCGTGATGATGTTAATTGATGCTTATTTTTCATTTTGACGCCACCTTAATGTGGTGCAACTTACAAACGTTTTTTTTGTTGGCATCTTAATTTGTGTTTTAATTATTATTTACTAATATAAGTCACAGATTTGCAATTTTTATTAGATTTTCAAAATGCTAGATGTAGAGTTAGTACAAAATTCTTAAGGGGGCTGTCCACACTTTTAACAGCATGGGCCTATGGGGATTTCAATGTTAAATTCGTTTTCTTCA
>JAQIXP010004195.1:0-11863 GCA_034700285.1 Proteroiulus fuscus
GGATCTCAATATTGGCTGAGCGGATAACGATGGGGTTTGATTTTTTGGAAAGCTTATTTAATTTACTACAAAATGTAAAAGATCGATTTAGTTATTACGTGCATTCTATATTTATTTATCGAAGTTCAAAGTTTAAAGTTGAGTTTTTTGCCACATTTTGTTCGATTGTACGGCTCACGGGGCAGATAAACAAAAATACCATGCATCACGTTTTAGTAAATTTAATTGTCATTCATAAAAAATCAAATTCCGTCAATTTATGTTTAACCATTATTGATTAATTTGTACTTTCATTTAACATGGAGATTCCCATAGGAGCATGCATGCTCTCAAAAGTGTGGACAGCCCCCTTAAGAGTGAATGTAAAGTTTGTAAATTGAGTTTGTAAATGCATATTGAAATGTATTTTCAAATTGATTTATGACATTTATTGTTAAAAGAAAACAGTACATTGTGAAATGCATTTACGAATACATTATAAAATGCATTTGGGTGAATTTACCAAATTAAAAACATGGTATATTTGATAAATTATAAAATGCATGTTTCAGATAGAACAATAAAATAATAACTATCCAGTCATTTACATAATTATTAAAGTATACTTGAATTACGAAATGCATTAATTTTCGACTTGGGATAAAATTTATTATTTAATGATTAATATATATATATATATATTTGATCACGTTGTTACTTTCTTAATAATGCAACGCCCTCTGTAGGTAAACTCAGCTACTAAAATAGAAAAGCCTATATACATAAAGCAGGCTTTACAATAATTGGCTGATATTTTGCTCTTTTATTAACTGAATATATCAGCAGAGGGCATAACGTTTTCAAGACAGAAACTATGTTGAGACAATATTATAGTGAACAACACCTCTCAAGTTATTTTATAAGATTATTGTTATCAATTTATTATGTTTTTTTTTCAAAACAAATTTCACATAATAAAAGTGCCATTAAAACTATACAACATCGTGTGCATTAATAGAAAAAATTAAATTTTTAAAAAAGTTTAATTTCCAACAGACCTAATTACAATTAGGAAAAATTTCTGCTATGTGTATATCTATATTGCATATTCATATAATGTAGCACAAGGCCGATGTCATTAAAGTATGGCATGACATGCATGTGCACTTTTTTTTGCACAATAATTATATTATTTATATTATGTGTAACTCTTCGGTCCTGTAGTGAAGTTGGCAAATAGTATATAAAACGAAAAGAGTTTTGATCGGAGGACGCCAACAATTTAATTCAATACTATACTTGTAGGCCTAACCTAGAATATTGAAGTTCTATTCCACTGACATAATAACCTAAATATAAGCATGCTCACTTGGCCTTTATAACAGAGAATAACAAGTATAGAATATAAAATATAGGCCTATAACAGACATAAGTTCAAAAAAGCGAAATATTTGAATATTGTATCAGGCCAAACCAAACTTTCCAATTAAATCTATATTTTAATGATTTTTATGCATTATTCCTGGAGAACTAAAATAATTATTTTATAATCTCAATTTTGTCTTTTTACAGGTAAGAAAAAATGGATTTTCATTCTAGTCACAGTTAACCAGCTAAACAGCACAATTAGTAAGTTTCCTTAATTGGTGTTTTGGTAAATTTTATAATTTTTAGATGTAAACATGATATTGGTATATGATTTTTAGAGCCACAATACCTTAACTTTAAAAACTAAAAAAAACCCAATTTTTAAATTGTATAACTTATGGGAAAGTCTCACCTTGTTACAAGTTATTTTTAAAAGAAGGACATAAAAATTGAGAATGACATATAAATTAGGAAGTAGCCTTTGTTTTTGATAATTAAGTGGTGCCACCTACTGAGTAAGTTGATTACTATATGACATTCGATTTTGGCAGCCATCTTAGAAATCCCACACACAACTTTTTCATAGAGAATAAATGAAGCCATGCATATATGAATACTTTAAATTGTTTAATTTACAAAAGTAACTAAGAGCGCCATTCATGTATTTTAGAAAAGTCATGATTTCCGAATTATGGCAAATCTGATGAAAATCATACTTTCTATGCCTTTCTCAAATAGTTTGTCTTTATTTTTAAAATGACTCTTATCAAAGTTGGCCATTCCTTTTAACGTCCATATAGAATTTATAAATTTGCTGCATTTATATAAACCTATGTCACCGACATGTACATCAATTAAACTTTTGAAATCATAACTCCATCCATCTATAAATGGGCAATGATGTGGTTTAGTGACGTCACGCGAAATCCCTCTATAGTGAGGCACTGTTTGAGATATTAATAAATCGAAATCAAATATTTATGATGTGATAATTTTCAACTTTGTTGAATGCTATTCCAATATTTTTGGTTGAAATCCATCAATTTTCAGCATTTAATTAATTAATTTTTAGTGGAAATTCGTGAATAAATCCAAAAATCAGGTCAATTTTTGCTTTTCATTTATGTTTGAATTTAGGATTTCAAATTATTTTTCTTGTAGAATGAAAATGTTAACGTTCTACATAAATTTTTATAAAACCATTTAGAAAATCTAGAAATGGCTCACCAACATGCTCTTAATTTGCCATTCGAAGTGTGATCAGATTGCTTTGAATAACAGTAATAAAGTTAAAAGTTCAAATTTGCCATACCCAACTTTTTAAAATATGCTACCAATTAAATGCATAATTGTACTGAATTAATGAAAGCAGCAAAATAGCCAGCAAAAAGTGAGACGATAGTATCAACTGCTAGTCGAACAGTATCAAATACGAGTGTTATAAATAATTAATACATTATTTCATAATTGTGTTACGGTTTCATTGGTAAAAGGTAGCAACACGATTAGCCCTCCATAATTATACCAACACTAATTAATTATAATTAAGTGGCCATATTGAGGGCGCCTCATAAGCATTCTCCGACAATTAAGTCCACGTACACAAATATAGTTAATTATAGATTAGGCTTCCCAATTCATTGTGTAAATCCAATTCATTCATTGTTTGCTACCCAGGAAGTGACGTTATTTTAAAAGGTTTATTTTGTTAACAATCACTTTGCATTATCCTGTTTGAGCTCTTTTGTCACACACACCTCGGCCATTTTCCTACAATAATTCGTGTTTAAGGTTGAACCCTTTCTAGCCATGGATTAATGCCAATTTGTACACAAAACGCCCCCATACTTCAATTTTCTTTCCTGTTTTTTACTCTTTTGATCCAAATAGCACCACAGTTGGCCTTGTTTCGGAAGACATTTTGTTTTATGGGAACATCGTAAAGGTGCGCTGTGGGATATAGCAAAGTTATGCAACTTGTTACAAAAAGAGAAGAAAAAAGTTACATAACATGATGTCATTTAACATTTTTCTTGGTATTAATCCATATTGTATCACTCACATTGTCAGTAACACGTTATATACCATAGCGTTGTATAACAAGTTGAACCACAAAATTATAACCAATTTTGTTATCTGACGATGTTTTGTGATATAGCGTGGAGACGCACCTTAAAATACATGGTGAAGATTTGGTTACATGGTCTGAAACTGAAGCGTTTTTGCTCTAGTCTCTGTAGTTTTGGCGTGTAGGATTACAGTGCTGAAATTAACAAAGAGGGTTACCTACTTGTGATCTCCCTAAATATAGGTAAGAGTAGGCTACCGAGTGAGATCACAGAACTACACAGAAAAAGTGCGTTCACATTTTAGCGCTTGGGTTATAACCTATGATATATAGTTAAGAATTACTTGTGAATTGGATCACAGAAACGCATGATCCGATCACAATGCCAAAATATGCATGATAATTCCCTTTGAAAAGTACACTCCCATAATGCACTACCTGTATTATGGCCAAAAAAAGTTGCTATAATTAGTACGGGCAAAACTGTAGTTGGAATCTATTCATCACAGATGGCGCTTCACTTTTGAAAGGGTAGTATTGTTTTTTAAAAATCCACTAACAATTTAAAAAAAAATCATAAATCGGCTGATAGAAATCCATCCACCTTGATTGTGATCCATTGCATAATGCACCATAGTTTCTGTCAGAATTTTATGAAGTTTTGGGTTATATTTTCTGGAAGATTGAAGCAAAAATAAACTATGGTTTTACCCAAAAATAAAAAGGTTTTAGTCCATCACAATACCATCTGGTGTAAACAGTTTTCCCCTTTTTTGATACCAGTAATCTGAGTGGGGGTTTTCTTTTCATGTTTTTTTCTGGAGTGAAATTCCAAAGGATATATTTATGATATACATATTAGCAATATACATACAACTGACCTAAATAAGTAAATAACCCTATTCCACTGCATAAGTTTTATTGCAGTTTAATTTTTTTGGGGTTGAAAATAAAAAAACTAAATAGCTTATAGAATCTTAGAATTTTGAGGGGGATAAAAGCAAAACAATTTTTTGACTAATCACAAAAGTCTATAGAGTACATTAAAAAAATCCGGGATCATTAAAAATTGAAGTTTATAAGTTGTTAAATTGTTAAAAAACCAAATTAAAACATTAAAAAAACTCCAGACTTTAAAAAAAAAAATAACTTTTGGTACCTAATTGGAGATAGGCTACTACAAATAAAAGGATAATAAATTTTACAATTTTTTAAATTTTTGTGGCCATGGGCATTGCTTTTTTAAACTAGCAAGTTTCATTAAGTTATTTTACTAGTTGTTGTGGTCAACTATATTTGGTCAAAGCTGGACTATATAAAAAAGTATTTTTCACGTAGACTACCCTTATTTATTCGGCACTTATTTAAAATTCGCATTAAATACTGATTACTATCACAAAATGATACTGAAATAACGCAGTCATGGGACCACCATTCCTAAACTTTTCAACTGGGATTTTTATTTATTATTTATTAAGTATATATATATATATAACTTCATTAGCAATATTTTATTCAAATCTCGAAGTAAATATAACTCAATCCAGAAGGTTTGAGGAAAATCTGCATAGTCGTTTAAATGTGATGATATAAGTAAACTTGATAAAAATGCATTGAATAACATTGAATAACTCTACACCAACGTTAACCAATGCATTTTTATCAAATTTAATTTTAGTATAAAAATTAAACTAACCGACAAATCGTTTGATTAGTTCGTAAATTGTGTCAACTTGTCTCTAAGATCAACACTAAAAACTGACTAAGTTTTTAAGGCATAAATAAAAAACAAAATGGCTTCCAAAAATAGGCGAATTGTGCAAACCCATATTTAAGTAAGCCTCGTATTTTGTTAAAAATTATAAAATATTAACTGAAACAGGCCTACAATAGTTTTTAAATTTAACTACAAAAAATTAATTTCATTTTCAGTAATCCTCAGAAAAGTCCAAAAATCAAATTTGTTCACAAACTTAACAAACCACAACAAATCCAAAAAAAAACCCCTCGCTATACCGGTATCTCATTACTAATGTATAAAATCCCCTATAACGAATTACAGCATAATAAAAATTTCTATCAATAAAAAGTCTTAAATCCTTTTTACTTATGTAAGTAGTCTGATATAATAGATCTCACGCTATTCCCTAGTTAGGATGAAACCCCACGAAATTCAAATCCTGCTGTGAAATCTCCACAGTGGCTCGGAGTCCCCGCCATTCCCCCCATGGTTCCTCCCCCTCCCTCGCAGTGCGAAGAAAGGGGAAATGAGGCAGGGGAAAGAAGGAAGAGGGAAGGGGAGACGAGCCTGATCATCATCAGCATCATCACGGGATGCTGCGAGCTCCCAGGGTTCCGCTAGGTAGCGTTTTAGCACAGAAGCACAGCCTGATTTGCTCACAAAACTAAGCAAAACCGTGAAAAGATGAATCTTTGATGTGCGTGTGTGTGCAAATACTATTGGGGGGGAGTTGGGGAAGAGTTTGGAAGAGCCATAGGCAGAAAATGAGCTCTCGGCTCTAGGAATACCCTCGGCTTTGCTCCGGCGCTTTCGTTACGCTTACTGCGTGTATACTGACACCAATCCTTCCAACAACAACATACAATACAGACACATTGATAAAGCCAGTTGCAAAACACACACACATGCTCATACACAGACTGAATTGCATGCAAAAAAACAAGAGCGAATTATATTGTGCTCCTTACACACTAAAAACGGTTAGGTTCTGGTTTGTGTTAACTAACTGGTTGGTGCAATTTTTGTGACGCGAAAAATAACATTTGGAAAAGCTTTACGATATATGATAACGTGTTACTGCACGTTGCTCGCTGGAAAAAGTGTGAACAAGCCGGGGTGATCCTATATGAATGCTATGACGCTGCTTGGTGATCTGCAGGTAAGATTGCTCTTGACCTATGACCTTCGTGCCATCCCTCGTGCATGGCTGTCGCGGGTGCATTGTGGGAAATGGGGATGTGTGGGTCAGTTGGCGCGCAACACGTGTACGGCTACAAATTTTCAATTTTTTTGTTGTAAGTCTTAAATGCGCATGCGTGATAACTGAACTACACGTGCATGCCAGTGGCGGATCCAGGGGGGGGCCAGGGGGGCCATGGCCCCCCCAAAGGGAAAAAATTGGCGCCCATCACCTGGCGACCATTGCGTCCCTCTATCCGAAACTATTTTAAAATTGTTAAATTAACTTTGTCTATGCTTCAACCGAGTGTTAAGTCGAAAATTTGATGATTTTTCAGTGAAATTTTGAGTATTTTTGATAAAAAAATCGCCTGCGGCGCCATTTTTTGTCAATTTTTCACAAAAAAGTTCACATTTTGGCCTGCCACCGTAATTTTGGAACATTTTTTGGTTGGGATTCCACCCCCCTCCCCCAATGAATTTCTTCATGTGGCCCTGCAAGGTGGTCATTTTTGGGCATTGCTTCGTTTTAGGGATTGGCGCCCACTCGTAATAAAATGGCCCCCCCCCCAAAAGAAATTCCTGGATCCGCCACTGGTGCATGCGACCGATACCGTGGACGGATTTGAAGTTTTAATTATTTCTCACTATTTCAATGTTGAAATATGTAATTTGGTAATTTTAAAATGGACAAAAATGCATTGGTTTACAGCACCGATGAAATTCGGCGTTTATAAAATAGCTATAGCTACATTTTTCCCCATTTCTTACGGTATATCCTAAGGTTAAAGAAAAACTTTGTTTTGGTGTACATAATGGATTGGTCAGAAATAATCCTTACATCATAGTAAGCAGCAAATGCCAAGGTTCATCTGCATGATCCGTTTTAATGTTTTATTAACAGTGGGGATATCCATCCAGGGTTAACTTTCAGGGTTAAAAGTTAACCCTTGGTGTTTGTGCTAAATCTCAACTCAAGTCTATAGGATTTTTTACTAACCCTCAACTTAACCCGCGGTTTTAATTTAAACCCTGAATGGATATCTTCACTGTAAGCATTTTAAAGTTACTGCTTTACTTGATGCCATGGTCTGACCACGAGAGGGGTACCATAGGCCTAATGATCCTAATCCAAGGATTATCGTTGACCATGCTTTGTTAACTAAACAATAAGGGATGATTGTTGCTGACCAAGCATTATTAACTAAGCAATAAGTGACGAAAGTTTTCTGTTAGTGATAAAGAGCCGTATAAATAACGATGGGTCAGTGATAATCCTTGGCCCAAAGTTAGCCAACCATATTCATTATCCAGATAAATAATTATATTCTGAATAAATTGAACTTGTCAGATCAAGTGTTTTAGCTAGGCTTACCATGGGTCAAGTGGTATTATTGACCATACGTTAATGTCAAGTTTTGATACTTTCTTGAACAGGTAGGCCTAGGTATATTGGCGCTATATAGTGACGTCACTAACGTTCTTTTGAGTACAGGTGTTGGCGCATAAACAAGTGCTTTTGACACCTCTTCATCTGCATATTACCAGTGTTTTGTCACTCCCTATTTCTCTCGTGTTCAGTTTTTGAATGTTTGTTGGTAAACTCGTTAAGAGTAAATGATAAGCAAACAAATGTTGTTTATGTTTCTCCCCCCTGATTTAGCCACCGTTTATTGTGGCGCTTTTGTCGTGCTGCAGAAAAAAAACTTAAACTGTAATGCGAATTTTTAAAGAAAAACTCAGAAAAAAAAACAGTAAAATAATATTCATTCTAGAGCATAGGCCTGTCTACTCACTTCTGTCTACAATTAAAATCGAATTTTAAAGCCTTCTTTCAGAAACTTTTTACATAAAATTAATTTTGGCAAATTGAGTGTAATATAAAACTAACTTAACAAAACTAAAGTCTGTTAATCTCGTTAAGTTTAGTTAATGATAGGTGGCAGCTATGTTGCTATTACAAAATTGCATTGCCGTAAAACAAAATTTCAAATTCCAAATGCTTAGTTAAACTTTGAGCATTAAAGGGAAAGTTCCACTTTGTAACAAGTAATTGTTAAATGGTAGGCCCTACACACTTAATAGATATCAAAATAATTGCAAAAAAGCTTCCGTATTGAAGAAATCACGACATTTTGCAAAATACATATTAGGCGCCATTTTTCCATAGCTTACAGCAAGCAGTGCCGTTTTGGTGGCGCCTTCTAGGACGTGTATATGTCAATGGAGCTGATGTCTTTTATCCAGCAGAAGGCGCTACACAGTGTCAGTGAAATGACGCCAATTTGGGCTTTCTACTTTCATCAAAATTCAAAATCTAGGCTCAAATTCAATTGCAATTTCCAGGTATATTCTAATTTTTCATGCTCGTTTTACTAAAATCAACTTGTTTCAAAGTGGGGCTGTCCCTTTAATTTTATTATGTGAAACCAACTTCATTGATTATTTTAGGAACTCGCTGCTGATGCATTGACAAACTTTCTACAAACTTTCTACGAAAAAAATAATCGCACATTAATAATTTTTGAAAAAATTAAATTAAAGATGGTGTCGTCAGCACAAACTTTCCTTTCAAATAAAAATGCTAAAAGCTGCCCATCCAAGTAGTACTTTTAACACGCAGAAACACATTGTGAACATTATCCTGTAATAAATATCAATTTGATCCACCCTTAGGTAAAGCCAATTGGTATCGAGTTTTAAGGGGTCCCCCCCAAAACGGATTCCCTGGATGCATTTCCTAAATCTCGTTGTTGTTTCATCCAAATAAGCCCATTTGTTGCTGGCTCAACAGTCTGCTCATTTCCCCCTTATTTCCTTTTCAACTTATTGGGTTTTTTAAACACGGTTGAAGGTTTAATGTTCTGGTCATTTTAGTCAGTCTGGACCCTCCCAAGCCCTTGAAGCTCGTGCCACCCCAATATCGAATTTCAATCCAATATATACCTGGGCATGTTACAACTTTGTAACAGTAGCGCATGCTCAGTTGATTGTCTTCGATCGGTCAGCACCATTTGCACTGCTTACATATACTGTCCATTAATGTCCATTCAGTCCTTGGCTGGCTCTTTGGGAACATACATAAATTACATGACCAACTTGGGGTGGGGAGAGAACTTGATAATTATGTGGTTAGTGGAGATTATGTTTTTGATTTAATTTTCTATTACTACTTTATGGAAGGTTCCCATATAAAAAATTGACCATAAGTAATACTCTGCAGAGTACTAAGCTTCATCAGCAGTATTCTACAGAAGCAGATCATTTCTACAGAACTTGAATGTCAATTTTTCTGCAGAAAATGGTTACCTTAATTTTGAAATTCATTTTCTGTAGAAATGTATTTGTCACATGGCTAGGTTCGCACGATCATGATAACCTAGGGTTAAAGCTTAACGTTTGCCTGTGCAGCTGACCCTAAATGAAGTAAATAAGTACCCTCTCTATGACGTCAGCTATGGAACTCCAACTAAGGGTAAAGCAAGTTAATATTTTTATAACTTTTATTATATAACGTATTTATAAAAATAATGCAATATTGAGTAGAGTATTTCTAAAAATCACTTGTTTCAACATTTTAGTCTTGATTTTTACGCCGTACTTGATCGATGTTTATCTTTATCATTAGGCATATTTAGGTGTTATGACCATATAACCATTTGGTTACCTGGTCTAAAGCTGAATCGTTTTGGTGGTAGTTCTTGTTTCGGTGTGCAGGATCACAGTGCAAGGGAAGAGTTACCCACTTATTATCTCCCTAAATAGGTGGAGTACCAAAAGAGATCACAGAAAAACTGTTGAGCTTTCACGTTTCAAGCTTTTGTTATAACCTATGATGCAGTTAAGAACTACTTGTAAACTCCATCACAACAGAGCATGATCAGATTACAAATCTAAAATAAGTCCATTATTTGACTGTACCTTTGCCCTCAGAAACGCAAATCCTAATACAGACATTTCAAAACTTGTTACAAAGTTACTACTGTGACAGACAGACAGATGGACATAGTGACAGAGTGTTCATAACTCCATAGTTATAGGTGTTACCCCCTAAGGTTAGGCTAATCCCTTGCTTATTGCTTAAAACAGGTAAAAGTTGACATAATGGCACCACATTTTTGGCCCACCCATTCTGCAGCTCCATAGATACAGGTCCCAGGGTCCAATAGTCACGAAACTATTTTTGTACACACTAATAATACAAAAAATCAGCCAACTCCATGTACACTATTGGCACCTATATGTTGTTATTATGGAAACCGCCCTATTTTATCGAGGGAAAAATCAGGAAGCTTGCTGGTAATTCTGCTAGTCTGTGGCCATATTGTCTTGCAGTCTGATAATACAAAGGAGGACATTAACCTCAACACATTTTTTTTTTAGATTATTTCGATCGAGGCTCCTTTTTTTCATTCCCAAATGCACCTAACGTTGTTGTTGCAGAAATGCAAGGGGATCTGTTTGATTTATCTATAAAATAATGGTCCTGTTTAATTTCCTAGAAACTGGCTTGATCTGAGTTATTTTGGCAAAAACACGGATGGGGGTATTTGCATTGCCTTATTCAGTCGACGGTTATATATGGGCAGGAGTGGAGAGCCTAGCTAGGCATCGATAAAAATAATTTCCATTGACCTGCCAAAATTTTCATTTCCTGTGTTAAAATCCCTTGAGTACAAAACCCATAGGGGTACAACGCACTTTCTTATCTACCAGCTACACATTTACAAAAAGCACCATTTTGGGTGACCCACTTAGTGTTAAAGGTGTTGTTGCAATTCACAACCCGACTTTTTTTCTTCTCTCCTACACTTTTTTTCGCTTCTTTTACAATTAAAATAATACAATCTGACAATTCGATTAAAGACTTTTTCATTAAGGACATTGTAGCCTATGGACATTGAAACAATTCACACACTTTTGTTTTAAGCCTGCATCATTTTTCAGCTCGGTATATCAAGAATTTGAATAGTTTGCCTCCATATAGAAACAGATAATATTTCCCATTGAGAAATGCATTTTTCAATAAAAAAAACTGCTTTATTTTAGGTGGATATACTTTTTGTGAGTTTTCAAAATATCGCAAAATACCACCCAGAAATGTTTGCAAAAAAACAGATGTCGCAAAAAGTTAAATTGTTGAAAATGTAGTAGGCCCAACTGAAAAGCAATTCATTCTACCCCAATTCTAATTACTTTACTTATATTTTATAATACGTTATATTAATAAATTTGTAAATATAGGAGATCTAGCGTTGGGTCAGCAGATTCATGCTGAGAAACTGGCAAAGATGGCTTATGACCAAACTTTTTGATTAGGGTATTTGCAAGACTTCCACAGCAAGTACTGTAAGTCTTTTGGTCCCATCAACAAACCTATATAAATATTGAAAATTCAGGCAATGCCATTGTCAAACAAGAATAACTAACTAAACAAGGCATACCAACACATGAACTAACACAGTGCCATACTTATAGAGCTGTGAGCAGGGGCGGATACAGGGGGGGGGGCAATGGGGGCGATTGGG
>JAQIXP010004196.1:0-11861 GCA_034700285.1 Proteroiulus fuscus
TTCCATTTTAATTATAATTTTTCACGCTCTTTTTATTAAAACCAACTTGTTTCAAAGTGAGACTGTCCCTTTAAGTGGCGAATTCTTGTAGAAAATAATTGCATTTATGCTCTGCAGAAATGTGAGCTGGTTACATTTTGTCACAAGCCATACCATAATAAACCACAGTCAAGCCATATCATAAACTCCTTTTAAACAAATGGGGCATTATGGGAGTACCGGTACATGTACTTTTGAAACTTTGTAAAGGGAGTATTGGTACATGCATTGACCCCCTTTTGGAACCAAAATTCCTTGTTTCTGTGAAATGTTCTGCTACTGAGCAAATGGTGAAGTAGCCGATGCAGCTATTAAATAGGCAGTTTGTAATCGAAAATTTATAAACTTTACATATTAATGCAAAACAAAACTGACAACATAAAATTTCCTAAAAATTAACTTCCATAGAAGGTAACAGCTGAAAATCGACCAAGCAAATCCGGGGAAATATTGATTGTTCTTTCTTTTAAAATAACAATAATTAAAAACAATTCGATTTATTTTATTATTTTTAACTGCAAAAATTCTTCCAAATAAACTCAAAATGCTTGAGCAATGCTTTGGTTACATTAATCTTTCCTTAAAACCTCAACATAACTAGCTTATATAAAAATTATGGCCCAAAAGGAAGTTGAGATATGGGGTAGATAATCACGTATTGTTACCTCAAGAACAGAAAATTATTTTACAAAAAAATACCACCAAAACTTTTTAACGATTTCCTCAAATTTACACAATTTATTTTCTCGGTGCAACCTAGTAGTTAGTTAACTTCTTCCTTGATTTTCCTAAAAAGTTGCAACGAGAATGAGTGGACAATTTGGGCCGAAATGGCCCAACGGCTGGGGTGCGCTACGATTTTCTGCTCCAAATTACAGCGCGCTCACTCCTCATTTACCCAATGACTGTTAATAAAAGGTTGGCGTGTGAATAAGGACTTTTTTCCTTAAAAACAAAGGGCCTACAGGTACTCATAGTGTACACATACCCATCAAGGTTGCCACAGGTAAGGCCAGATGGTCAGTGCTTAGGAGGTTTTGGTGCCCCTCTGGCTGGACACTATATAGATACCCATTGAGAAATGTGTGGGAACTACAAATTTGGGGCCATGAACTATTTGTAACTGCAGCCCAATAACCCAGCAATGGGCACTTTAGGTTGAGGGGGTAAAGATAATCTCACTATTCCAGTAAAGGTTTAATACCTTCAAATTTTTTTCAGGTAAATTACGTTTAGTTTAAAAATATTTAAAAAAAGGTCACGTTAGCACTCTGTCGTGAAAACACCTCTGACCTAGTCTAATTTCGTGGGCCATATTCCAATATAATTCATCAGCTAAGTCATTACAACCTATTATTTTTAAAATCGTTTTATTTGCCCTGCCAAAACTCTGCAACCTATAATAAACCTGGCCATATAATCAAAATCAACTTTGAAATATTACCTGCCTGATCATAGGCTTGGGAAAAAAATTATTTAAGGGAAAATTCCTAATCAAATCATTGTCAATTTCGATTGAAAAATTGAAAAAAAAACCAGCCAAATATTATAAAAGTATATAAAACATAACAATTTCACCAGGACTTGTTTAACTTATTTATAAAGCAAAGTAAATCCTATTAGTTAACCTAAATTTTTGCTGAAGTATGAATCATAATGTTGATTCAATTCTGGGCATTGGATTTGCTTATTATTATTGTTTATATGTAGGCCTAAACATACTCTGGCAAAATCAATTATAAAATTCTTATACAAATCGTTGAATTAATAATTAATTTTCTTACAGAAGCTGCTAGCTATGACGAATAGGATGCTGTTTATGACCGACCCCCTTTTAAACAAAAATTGACCCTACAACAGTACTATAGTCGGTTCCAATAATTTTTGACCCTGGTTTGCAATGGAAAACCATGGGGGCCACGGCCAAAAATCATTAACTGGAACTGACTATAGCTCTTTAATAAACCAGACCAGCAAGTATTTAAAGAAAGCGCCGTGAAGCCCTAGAGTATTCAATAGTTTTCATACTGAGCTTTCAACTTGCTTTCAAAAATAATTTTCTACAAAATTGCGGCCAAAAAGCATGTTTAAAAGCAATACAATGTAGTTGATGGCTGGCGCTATCTGGTAAGAGATTTTATATTCTCCAGATGACGGACGTCACAAATGTGAGATTTAAGGGAAAATCTTTTAAATTATATGTGATAAGGCCATAGGGTCAATTTTAGAAAAAAAAAACATTTAAATGGCGCCCTATGCAGCATTATTTAGTTATTTCAAATACATGTACAACTAAAGTCAATAAAACCAAACATGGCAAAAATACATTACATCTTGTGCAAATGTAACACTTAATATTTATTATACATCACTAAGATGACCAATGAACTATTGCCAGTGTCAAAGTGACATAATTTAAAAAAAAATTGTAGTAGGGGGCATGCGTGGCTCCATGGGGGGTAGTGGTAGGGACGATCGCAACCCCCCCCCTCATTATAGACTTCACTCACAGTCTGTATAAGCAACTCCCAAGCAAACTCATTAAACCGCCCCCCCCCCAAAAAAAAAGGCCCCCCTAAATCCACCTCGAGGTAGGCCTGGATTCTGGGGGCTACTTAAGCCTGGACCAGATTTGTAATTAGATATTGAATCTCCAGGGGCAAGGCGAATTTAGTGGACTAATTTGGAGGGGGGCATCTATGGGTGGAAGTGAGTCCTGGGTGTAGGGGTATTAGGACTGGTGCCCGTAACATGGAAAGTTTTTTCGATTTGGGGGAGGCCATAGTCCCCTTGGCCCCCTAGCTGGATCAGCCCTTGGACAGGGGTACCTGCCTAATGAAAATTTGAGACAAATGCTAATGATCGAGAGAAATCGGGTGCCTTTCGCCCTCCCCTCCGCATATGGGTTAGAAAATGTTTCAGTCATACTATTTGAAACAGGAAATGTCCTGCCTAATCTGCCTTAAGCCATCTAAATATCTTGTTCTGGGGGGATTTATCCCCCATAGCGTCACCCCCCCACGTTAAGTCCCTGCAATGTGAAACCATTTTAGATGCTTTTTCAACAACAGTTTGAACCCAAACTTGTACTCTTTCACAACATAACAGTCTTTAGTATCTATAGACCTATTAAAACTCTTGTCCTTACTCCAATGCCAGTCAAAATTTACTACTAAAATTAAAAATATAAGAGCCGCCAGTGTAACACTTAAAAACTCGATCAATTACTATATTTATCATGCAATAATAGCAATGGTGAGGAGGAGAGCAATGACTGTTTCTTTTGGGAAAACTAGCCAAGTCATTTTGGACAAAAGATAACTTTAATTAGGCTTTTCTATCAAAGCCGTATATCAAGTTTTAATGCTGACATTAATTGCAAAACAGTAGTATCAGTGGATACTTTCTGCAATGCAATTTTATAATTAACCGTCTACATTTTGTGTGAAAATATGCACTATATGTTTATTCATTATAGTATTTAGCTAGCCTATCACTTCATCTGCCATGGCCACAGACATATTATAAATTAAAATTTAAAAAAATAACAACATAAAAGGTCATTATAAGCATGCTTTGTGCAAGTGCAGCATGTTCAATGAATAAAGAGTATATAGCAGCAGCTATACCCTAAAAAACCCCTGAACTGCTAAGGATACGTCATCAGTACAGCTTTTGCACCAAGTTAGGCAGCACGTGGAGTGTGTATGTTAATACTGTTACAGAAAGCATGAGGAAAAATGCTAGAAAAATCAAGTGCATTTGGGATGCTAATATTGGCAAACAATTGATATTAATCTACATTAGTATTATAGTATGGATTGAATTTAAAGTGGGATTCTCATTGCCTCTTCAGCACTTAAATTCGGCGCCTGAGGATTACAAACTGTGGGAATTTCTTTCGGTAAGAAAGCTTTCTTTAATAGTAAATTACTGAAGAGATCATATAGGATTAAATTGAAAAGATTTATAAATTATCTACCACCGCCTGATAGATGTATACTTTAATAACACAAATAATATACAAGTATAATGTATATTTATGATATATATATGCAATATTGAATAAGTATGTATAGATAGGCCTATCATATAGGCTATTTACTCGAAAATAGTTTTCAATATTTACGACGTATAATATTCTATCCTTGATTTATATAGATTATATTATTGGGATCGTAGGCCAACACTAATTTTTCATTATTAATAGCATCCTGCCAAACATTAAAAATGTTTCTTAAAAGTTTTATTTGTCAGTATAGGCTTACAATATGTTTTTTATTTTAAATTTGTAAATACTGAAATTGTCTGAGATGCAAATATTCTTGAAACATTTTGTTTTCGGTATATATTTTGATATTTTTCCTAATAAAGAAAAAAAAACAAGATATCTAAATTTAATGAAATTATGTATTTTACTTTTATTTTGGAAGCTTTCACTGCAGGGATCACGATTTGTGCAAGAAATCATAATTCATAATCATAATTTAGGCCTACTTTATATTTTATCTAAAATATTATAAAAATACCCTCATGAAAATTTTTTAACTCAGAAAAAAAATATTCCAAAATATGACAAGCTTTGAAATTATTTATTGATATTACTTAATTGCTTACAAAAAAACTTGTAAACATAAACAAACTGCACAGCCAGTCCATTTTTTCCCAAACTTTTTTATGTAGGCCTACACAAATGTCTACAATCAGAATACATACACACGGAAAAAAGTTTAAGTTGTATACCAGAAATAGCTTTACGAGCCCATAATTAGAGCAATGCCTCGCAGAAAATATATAAAAATTCTATAGGCCTACTCTTCTCTGTGCATGAAATTTAAACTCACAAGTTCCAAAATATAAAAACCTGCACCATACTTTCAGCACAGGATAAAGTATAAACATTGAAATGTTTATGTTTGAAAATCAAACCTCATTTGAAACAAAGGGTATTAACCGCCTGTTTCATTGGTATATTTTGTTCTGAGCTTTATGATCCAGAATGAGCATTTGCAAGAGGGTGCAAATACACTCGTGTACTTTCCCGTTTTGTGTTGCTTTTCCTAATTTCAAATCAATATAAATACTTAATACTATAAGAAAGTATAATGTCCAGTATAAGTCTATTTAATAAACAAAACAAAAAAAACCAGTTATACACTAATGGAATTTAGGGTGCAGAATGGATGAAATGTTTATGGTTTTAAGGAGGGGTTGAATATTAAGTTTAACTTCTTCAGAGGCGCTTTTAGTCAGCTTTTATGTAAGCAGTATCTACAGCAGGGTCCACTTGTGGCACTGGTCAATGCATTATAGACAACCAATAATCGCCTCACAGAATACTAAATAGCCCAGAAATGTCCAACATTGAATAAGCCTACCTATCCATTTCTTTAAAGTGCATATTATATTGAGGGCTAACATATTACAAATGATACCACCTCAAAATATTATGTAAACTTGTCTAGATACTAAAGGTGCCCCCCCCCCCTCCCCCCTCCCCACCATTCTTAAAAAAAATCAGAAATACCAAATTTTTAAAGCTTTGAAAATATTTGTATAAGTTAAACACCCCCCTTTCAAAAGTAAAGCGCCATCTGTGATGAATAGGTCTCAACTATAGTTTAGCCCATACTCTATCTGCGGTTAACCGTCGGTGCATTTCGCCCTGCACGGCCATCAGTCTTTGTACAGACGATGTGGAAGGAATGGGAAGGGTTGGGAAGGAATGCGGTCGTGGCCGTCTTTTTAGCGGTACTGCCCCGGCATTTGTCTTAGACCCAAAGGCCTAGGAGGAAGAAACATGGAAAACCACGAAAACCATGTTAAGGCAGCCGACCTTGGGAATTGAACCCAGGTCTCCCAATTGCGAGGCGGGAATGTTACCACTCGACCACACTGGCTTTAGCCAATACTGAAATGACTGAAAATTGGCTTTTTTGTCAAGTGGTGCATTATGGGAGTAGGCCTATTTTTTGAAAGAGGATTACTTTTGCAATTCATAAGAATTGCAGCAATAACAATAATAAAGCAATTAATTACTGAAGATGCAAATTATAATTATGAAATTAAAATACATGTATTTCAATTCACACAATAATTCAATCAGTATTAAACTAGGCCTATATATATAAGCCCAAATGCATTCTGGTTCAGCTGGTTTTTTTATAGTAACATATGAGATACATTATCTTGAAGTGTAAGATTTTTGGAATAACTACCAAATAGATACCATGTAATATGATTTCCAAATTATAGCTTCAGACACTCGAGTCACGTGTCATATCACATTTCTACCCATGCATTTATAGGCCTACTATATAGAAAAGGGGTTCATAAATTATACAGGGTGTATCATTTTTGGAACAATAACACTAACAAGGGTTAGTAATCTTATCATCCACTCGTTAGGTTCAAGACAGCTTGATGTAAAAAGCACCCATAAAAACCAAAAGATACACATTGTGTTACACCACTGGAATGTTAAGGTGAAACACCCAGTTTAGAATTACACCAGGCCCTCGAGACATTCACAACATCACAAATTTACAAATGCCATAAACTTCAACTTTTTTTACCTTCATGGCTGGAGCAAATCTCCATCTTGAAATACACTTTCCTTAACCCAACGTACAACCATTAGCTTTGCTACTTCAAAAAGTGATTATAGGCTACTCGCTATTTTTTCAATAATTCTGGATATAGTTACCTAGACTACCTAGCTACTACATGGCATGCATGAAAAGCTTTTAAATCATTTTTTATTTAATGGATTTTTTTATATAATATGTCCAATAATTCAAACTTGTTTCGAAGCAGTGATATGTTATGCATGTGTGAACATCAATTATATAAGATGATATTTATTGCCTATTGTACATAAAATTTCCTTAAAGCCACTTTTCCCAAATATAGCGAGAATATAACAATGTTGGAGAAACTTTTATCACGAAAGTTAACAACCCTAACAGAAGAAAAATCATAAACTTTTGAAAAATGTACTTTTTTTTACATTGAAATGTTTTTGTTGAATCGTGCGTGTTTCATTATAGCATAATAAATAACCATAATAAAGTCAGTAATGGTTAAAGTGTCGGGTTATTAGATTCAAAAAGACCAGATGGTAAACTATAAACTGTTTAGCTTTTTTAAAGGCAACCTGATATTTTTTTCACAGGGATCGTCCATGAATTACGTTTGCACTTTGGGGGAATGGAGGTTAAGTTTACAACATTGGTGTGACAGGAGGAGGAAGATAATTCACATGCAAACGTTTGCAGCATTACCAAAATAATGCAAATTCAATTCCTTATCAAAATGCATTTATTTTAAACTTATGGGCAAACTTAGGCTACCATAAATGCTTCGAATATCTTTTAGACAAGTTTGTAAAATGGACATGCATTTACTTTGCATTAGCAACACCGTGTAGATAATTCTATACTGTGAAAGTGAATGATAGTTTGGAAGTAACAGCTAGTAATTTAATACATAATTTTTTTCCAGCCTTTTCCTAGAATTGGGCCCAACATGCTAAGGGTGGGGTATACATTCAGCCTGCAGTGTCTATAGTTAGGCCTACTTCAGACTTAAATGTGTGATGTCTATGATGCACTATAGCATTAAATATAATCATGTAAATTTAAATTTAACGAAAATATTAAACGTTCGTTGAAATGAAAAAAAAATTTGGAAAAAAGTTAATAAAAGACATAGGCTTAACCCGACCTAACTTATACATGTACAAGGATTTCAACTGTACTAGAAACCTGTTCTTCGAAATAGCTTTTCAAAAATCAAAAGTCTCACTTTCAGCAAAGTATGTTTAAATAAAAGAAGAAAAAAATGATAATATAATAAATTTCAATTGCTATGACATCCATTTTAATCGCCAAAAGTGCAACCAAGTGTGCTACTATAAATATCAGAAAACCTCTACCATATTAAAGTTAACCATTAAAAATATAGAATTTTTGAAAATATTGATTCTTTTTTTCTGAAATACATTTACTTTCCATCTCATTCTTTTGTTGGCAGAACAATGTTTATAATCTGCCTCATTTTAAGAAAAATCATGGAAGGGACTATTCTCTTCTTTGCTAATTACTAGCTGGTCTATATCTGCAAAACTTGATACTGATATTGAAAAAAAAAAACTTTAAAAGTATTCTATAATTATTATTATTATATAATTATTATAGGATGATGTATTTAAAACAATTGCAAATACATTTAAGGTGAATTCAGATTTAGCTGAATATTTTTAAAGAGTACAAGTGCGTGTTTATTGGCCGGTCAATTTATGTTTGACATTAATAGAACCTGCTGTTCAGGCCAAGGGCTGCCCCCATTCCAGTTGTAAACCATCCAATGCTATTCAGCCACACCAATAAGCTCTCATAGTGAGCCCTCAAAAGTCAGCAAATGTCAAGCTATTTGCAAGCAGGATCAACCAACATAATTTAAAATGCTCTGACAATGAAGGCTAATGATTGCAAACTTTTTTATTTATATTATCCTGACAAGATCATTGTAAGCTATATCCAACCAAGCAGAAATGCCTCCTTCAATAACAATATATGTAGATGCAAATAACCTTTTCTGAATGCTGTCGCATGTCCTATTTACCTTTCTTTTTCTTTAGAAATCTTGAGTCACTTTTAAATGATAAAAAGAGAGAATTTAGAGACTCTCCTCAAGGTTTTGCTTGCTCAAGTGAGGGTGTTACTTGATATGCACACCAAAATATGCAAACTTGAAATCCTTCTGTTGGCTGAGATTCAATGACCCATGAAGAGACAAAACAACTGGTATATTAACAGTCACTAAAATTTAGATGGATGAAGCCAAATGCGCATGCCGAAAAAGTGATAGCTTACATTAAAGTCTAGCTAGAAACGATATTCTCATAAAATAATTAAAACACATTTAGTATAAATTATAAATTCATGACATTACAAAACAGTTTCTGAAAAAAAATTAAAATATAGTTTATTCTGTTATCCTGCTATCTCCTGTTTTATTAATCTCAGGTTAAGAAAGTAAGGTAAGTAACTATAGGCCTAACCAAAACCAGGTTTCTCTTTCCGACTAAGCCATTTGAATTCACCAGTTTCTTCTTAGTTTGAACTGAGTATGGCATGCCATTTTACAAATGGAAAAAAAAAAACATTTAGGCCTAGTCTAAATTTTCACTAAGTACTTTTGGAGGACTCGTGTTCACCTACACATTTGATATTGCAAAAGCACTATCATTTTTATGAGTAGGCCCAACTATACCTGAAATGACCAGTCCAACTCGCCTTGTACCCAATTATTTTTCTACATAAAAACCAATTTCACACCTCAAAATTCACCTTGATTTTTCTGAACAAGCTAGACTTAAAACTGGAACTGGTTTTCATTGAATTTTTTTTTTAATTAGATTTATAGCTGCTTGATCTTGGAAATGATACAAATTTCACCCCATTGGATAGCAATTATATCCAAAATTTGATGAATTTCCCATAATAGTTATACATGTCTTCAAAACTAGAGCAGACTGATGTTTTTCTCTTACTTGCATAAATTCGGGGGAAAAGTAGATTTTACTACAAACCGTCCATAAATCTCCCAAAAATAAATGCATTTTTCAGTTAAGTGTGCCTGACTGTCAAAACATTTGCCCAATTTTGCTTTCACTTTCCAGTGCCAAATTGAACTTAGCCTTAATGGAACACAAACACAGTGAATCACTTTACACTGACATAAATATCGAGGCATAGTACTGGTATGTAACAGGCCTACCTACTAACCTATTTGCCCAACATATCCAGTTAACACTATAACCCAACATTTTACGACCATCATTTAAGCTAGGTTGGATAAAAATCATTTTTTTAAAAGAAAAATACGAAAATAGACCTAGAAAAATCAGATGTTTTAATTTAATTCATTCCATTAACACCACTAATTCTAAACATACAACATATTTCAAGAATGTAGTGGGATTATGAATGAAAATCAATTTCCTCTAATTTGCACAAATATAAATTGTTTAAGGAAAGGGTAGCGGAAGTATTTTAATTTCTGTAGGCCTACTAATGCTAGCAAATACTGCTTACCCAGAAATAACCTTTAACTCATGATAAGTGCCACCAAGTGTACACTAATCACACTAATCAAAATCTCAGAAAATTCCCGCCATATTAAAATTAACATTGTAAAAATGGACTTTTTTATATTTTCTTTTTTTTAATACTGAATCAGAGACTGCATAGAAGGAAAGTGAGGCCAAATTGAATGATTCCAATGGCGACTCTTTCTCATATTACTAAGAGATGGGCTAAAATTTTCTGAGATTTTTCAATTTTTGCAATAACTAAGGCACTAGCTGCCCATATTTTACATAAAAATGTTTGATATCTCATTAATGCGATGTTTAATTCAAATATTATTCTATTATTTCTACGTGTTGTTCTACTGTCTAGCATTTCAAAAACACTTGTCATGAAGTGAGACTTCTCCTTTATTATTTTCCATATATGAAAGCTTTCTCAAGCAATACTGCTTTCGAATTTTAAATATCAAATCTTATTTCAGAATAACACAGATGCCTTTAAGGACTATTACACGTCCGAGCACAGGTCATTATGTCCACTCCCTGCGCAGCCTCGAGATGTACAGAACTGCAATTACCCTCCCTGTACCTCTGATGACAACTGTACAGATATAAAACAAATCTGTTGTTTTAATGGGTGTGTCCACACATGCCAAAACCACTTATCACCCCCACCAGGTACGACCACATCAACTGCAAAATATTGAATAAATTCTCAGATGAAAAACTATTTAAAAAAAAAGTTTTCTTGTTGCAGTATTGGACTGGTTGGAAGATTTAAATAACATATCAAGTAAGCTAACATATATATAACCTTTTAAATAATACCAGGTTTAAATTGAAATTCAAAAACAAACAAAGAAGTGCATTTACCTCATTTACCTTAGCGTGTAGTTTTAATTCCAAAAGGGAATGTTGGCATTAGTAGGAGGTCTAATAAGAAATTGATTCGTTTTATTTTTAGGTACAAATGCTATTGCTGATGATGACAAAGACAATGGTAAGTTCATCTGAATCCATTTGACATTTAAGTTTTTGGAGATGCATGAACTTTACGAGTGCATTGCATCTCATACATGCATTCTTTACCATAGTGATACATAAGTCGTTTGGAAAACGTTTGCGTTTATATTAGAAATTTAAATTAAATCTCTCTATTCTCAGTTTTCACATGCAGTACAACCATTAGAAATCTGCCTGCAAAGGTACGAGAATGTCCAGATGGGTTCAAATGTCATGTGTACGAGACTGGCAACCCCTTAACTGGATCCTCAAATAAAGGGATGTGCATCTCTGAGGAAACCACAGGTTGGTGAGTTTATTATAGGTGTTGTCCACATATTACGTAGCACTGAAGGGAATGCAGGGTAACTAATTGTACAGCGATGAGGGTTGTTCACATATTACGTACACTGAAGGGGGCCCTGGTATAAGGAATTGTGTTAAGCTGACTTACAAAGGGGGTGGGGAGAGTTTTAAAAAAAGTAGTATAACTCAGTACGTAGGTTATGTATATATTTTCTGTAAATCTTATTACACTAGATAATCTAGATTTACTTCAAATATGATTATTATTTTGCAATTATAACCAAAAATAGATAAATTAATTTTAATTTAAACATGATTCATGTAAATACTGGCAAGGCAAGTTTTTTTAAAAGCCAATAATGTTGTTGTTAGTTTCTGAATTTTATTTTAGGTGTGTGTGTGTGGAAGGGGGGATGGG
>JAQIXP010004197.1:0-11860 GCA_034700285.1 Proteroiulus fuscus
TCTGCGACATTGTCCAGAAGATCAAAAAAATCTCTAACATTTTGTTTGTGCAACCCTTCAAATAAAGGCACGGACTGCATTAACCCTTGCAGTTGAATGGGGTGATTGTCCCTTTCCATTGCCATTTTACTTTGATGACCTTTCACCAATTGTTCAGCTAAAAATTGTGTTTGATCCAAGACACTACCTAGAGACAAATCTTCACTTGAGTTGATCGGAACAACTCATTCCTCGCTTAATTCCACAACTTGTACTTCTAATTCTAGCATCTCTTAAACATCTGTAGCTACTGCCATTAAGTGCATGAATTGTCCTATAAGACTTAATAATGTGTGCTGAATTTGTACCTTTGTTGGTACACCATACCGTAGAACAATTTCTTTATGAAAAGCTGTGTGCAGGAGGGTACTCAATTGCACCAAACTTAATCGGGAGCAAAAATTTCCCTTCAATTGTAATTGCAAGCTGGGAAAATTCTTATACCAGCAGTTAATTGAATGTTGTGCCACAAATAACTCAATTACCGGTTCACTCCGTACTCTGCAGCAATTACTCTGATCTATTGGTGATGGATCAACCATTAGTATGGTGATGGGATAGTGGGCAAGTTTGACTATTCCTTTTCTAATTAGAAAATTGTGTCAAGTTAATTGTCCAAACAGCGTAATTTGGAAAGGGGTTTAACCTCAAAAAGAAGTGCCCCGTTTACTTGCCATAACCGGAAACCGCCATCACTTTCCGTTTAACAAAGTGAAAACAAAATTTAAATAAAAATTTTAATTATGTTTTACGTTGTGTTTCTTTTCTTTCAACTTTCACTTCCTCTGCAATTGGAACCCACACTTAACCCCACAATTTATGACCCAGTTAGCTAAGGACTGGACTTCCTGTAAATAACTAGCGCTGAAAAATTTCTCAAAAGGAAACCCTTATCTTATCTGGCTGTTCTTAATATATTTAATTTTTTTTCAATAAAATCTAAATTTAACCAGATTATTACGATATTGATTTTACCAAGCTAACTCCAAACATAATTTAAAAACCAAACAAACTTATTATGCATTTTATCTTTAGAACAATGGTTTGGTCAATGCCATCTGGCCAAACCGTAGCAAGAATCTTGGATCAAAACAAGAAAATATATGCTATTGGGTTCTTTTTTTACTACGTCCTTTGCATTGAATTTGCCATTAAAGTTTAGTGGTAGGCAAATTTAGTGATGTTTTTCTACAAGTTTAGTAATAACAAAAAATTATTTATGATAAATTTAACAATCCCAATAATAATTCGATCCCAATAATAAGAAGATCCCACCGCTGCCACCAATGTTACTTCCCACACCTTCCCTGTGTAGTAACATACTAATTAATTTTTTCGGGATTACTGGGGTAGCCTTATCTTGTTCCTAGGAGATGTATTGGATTTTTTGTTCTCTCTACCAGTAATCATCCAATTTTGTAGGAAGGTTGAAGAATGAGATAATGAGATTGATAAGTTAAATTTACCTATTGTATTAAATAGTCAGTCATTTAATCGTAACTTTTAGCTTTTAATGTTTAGCTATTAAAATGATGCATTGGACAACATACTCTATGTACAAATAGGGGGTTTGGGCCAAGGCTAGCAACTAGAGATTTTGAGAAGATAATTCTTTTTACCATGTTCAGATGCATTGCTGTGCTCCTTTTTCAAGATAATGCGATGATGACACTTGGCACACTTTTCATCTCACAACCACACCGCAAGCTTGGGCAAGCTTGAGCCACTCTCAATCTCTCTTCCTCAGCCTTGATATTTCATTTTTCTGCCCCTCGCAATCTCTAGCCTTCACTCTCGAAATATCCCCGCTCCTCTCTCAATCTCTGCCCGCTCCACTCTCTCTCTCCCTCTCAGTCTCGCTTCTCTCGACCTCTCTTCTCTCGATTGCTCCACTCCCGATCGCTCCACTGTACATCTGACCCCTAAGGCAGTTTTCGTTGCCCTTTTTCTTTACTTTTTTAGAGGAAGTGTAACTTCCTTAGGTTTTAAATTTTAAGCTTTCAACATCCGTTATATTGAGGGGGGGTTTCTTTCATCTGCCCCAACCCCTTGAGGTACTTTTTCCCTTCTTTTGGCTAGGCCCTACTCTGTTAGGAATTTATATAATGATCACCATGTTCCTGGCAATTTGGGCTTTCTACAGGTATAATTCTCATCCTCTGATGAGCCTTGGATCCGACGATATGACAACTTTAACCTTTTTCTATTTAGTAATACTTTTGGTCAATGGATGGCGCCACCAGTTCCATGTACTCAATTTTAATGTAATCAGCCCCCAATTTTGATACTAAGAAATCTTTCCAACTCTTTCCTGTTTTTGCTATCTTTTCGGTTGTTTCCATATTCTTTCGGTTACCATTCGGATACCCCTTCATTTGTTTTCGGTGTCACGTATTCGGTGTTAGTTTACGGTTTTACGGTAAGTACTTCCCTAACACCTGTATGCCATGGAACTAGAATAGCTAATCATAGCCTTTTAGGAACTTAAATTCAGAATGCCGCTACAATATATTTCACCAAGAACAGCCCATTCTGCCTTAACCTGACACCCATGCCAGTTTAGGCCTAATTCTTGGAACTTTTGAAATCGTGCCGAAAAACTTATTTCAGGGCTTAATAACCCCACCAAACTCCTAGCAAGCATTCCCTAACTAATCAAGACCATTAATCATAAAGTCTTACCTTCTGATCGCCAATAGTTTTTCCAGAACAATCGCAACAAAACCGCTTGCCAGAACAACAACACCTCTCGCTTTGTACTACACCAAGATGGCGACCTATGACACGAGGTTAAACTTGTGCATAGTTTCGACCACGTGGTGATGTCATTTTTGGCTTTTGCATGTCACCACGCGCGCGAATGCCCCCTATCTACACCAAAATAGTTTTGAATTTTAAATGGAAAACATTGCTGTTTATGCCATTTTTGCCTGTTATTTATGCATTTTCATCATGGAAAGCACAAAACAAACGCCAGAATTATGCCAATTTATGAGTATAACTTGCAAAACTCGCAAATACACCTGTTTCAAGTTATTTTCACCATTTTTTCGTTAAAATCGAATTAATTCCACCAATAATTCTGAAATTCATTCTAAAATGACTTTTTCACACAGAATTTCGCCTAGGCAGTTCCCCAATTTGCCCACCACCAAAACCATCTCAGGGGGGTTTGAACTCCCCCTACTAGGGTCATTCACCTGACTAGCTTGAGTCATTTGCATGTGCTGGTTATACTCTTGCTGACATCGCTGTTGGAAGGCTGCAATTGTCGGAATTTCACCCCAAAGCCTCACCTCATTCCAGAGATCCACTCAGTCGAAATCGACTGTCAAAAATCAAACTTTTGAACATCTCCAGGTTCCGACAGCACCTCTACCATCTGCACGATAGGCACTGCCACATGACCATCTGCAGTTTTCGTAATCTTCAGCTTGATGGGAGCACACCGGTCTTCATACTTCTTCAGACGTGAAATATGTTGCACGGTTTGCCTTCGCCTGACCTGAACATTGACGTATTCACACATGTAGTTCAGCCCATCATCGCTGACACCCACCACCTTAGCTGGACCTTGATACGGAGGTTACAACTTCTTTGCCAGTCCTTTGACACTCACCAGATCCTCGACCAACACCAGGTCATTAATGTCAAACTCCAGATCCCGGTGAGTACGGTCATAAGCTTACTTCTGCTGCCTTTGACTATTAGCCAGCTTTGCCATCGCCCATGTCTGCACTCTACCGGAGGTTCAGCTGTTAGCAACAAAGGAGAGGGTACTACACTCAAATGATGTAGTCACCTTAAATCCGTGCATCAGGAAAAATGAAGTGTATCCCATGGACGCCTGCAAACTCGTGTTATACGCCATGGCCTGCTGATCCAACTAACGTGGCCAATCAGCCTGATGCTCCAATGGCTCCAAGTACGCCCGTATCATCGCCTTCAGCGTCTTGTTAGCCCGTTCTGCTAACCCGTCACTCTGCTGATGGTACGGAGTCGTCGTGCAATGCTTGATATTGTATTGCTTGCAAAAATCAAGCACTACACCTCCTGTAAACATCGTCCCCTGATCGGTCGTCAGGTTCCAAATCCACCCAAATTAATAGATGATTTGCTCCAGTAGAAATTTCTGGAACACCATCGCAGTCGCCTTTCTTACGGCTTTCACCACCACAAACCGTGTCACGTAATCCACCGCTATCAGGATATACTTCACCCTACTCACACCTTTTGGCGATGGCCCAATGAAGTCCAAACCCCAGTGAGAAGCAGGCGGTCCCTCCGGTATGATTGGTTGTAATAACCCCACTCGCTTGCCACTCCACGGCTTCATTCTTTGACAGTTGTCACACATCCTGACATAATGCATGATCTCCTTGATCATACCAGGCCAGTAAAATGTCTGCCGAATCCTAGCCAACATCTTGGTTACACCCAGATGACAGTTCACATCTGAGTCATGACCCACCTTCATGATCTGTTCCCACAGAGCCTTCAATACTTCCAGCACCAACCTCAGATGTAGATCATTGTCACTGACAAGAGTGTAGAGCAACTCATTTACGATGCTGTGGTTGTCACTCACCACTTCTCGACAGTCCTCACTCCTGAGTTCCTTGAGCATCTTGCTCGTATACTCATTAATTGCTTGCTCCACTTTAAAGCTTTCAGTGTCCCACTGATCAATCGCGTCAAGAGCCACCGTGACGTACACCCATTCCACCTCCCTGACTGCCTGTTGCAGCGGACACCTGGACAAGGCATCAGCATCGACGTGCAGTACACCATTCTTGTGCACGACTGAGTACTGGTGCTCCGTCATCTCCAACATCCACAGCCCGAGCTTGCCCTTTGGATCTTTCATCTTCTGGAGAAAGCACAGCGAGTGATGATCAGTCATTATGTTGAAGTATCGCCCCAACAAGTAATGTCTATTCCTCTTAACCGCCTAGATTATAGCTAACGCCTCTAACTGTGGGACGTCATAATTCTTCTCATGGCTACTTAGGCAACTTGAAGAATACACCAACAACTTTTTGTCCTTCTTCTTGCCCTAATAAAGAACAGCATGAGGTCACAACGTTGACATGTCCATATGCAGCGAGATCGTCGCCGTCAGATCGAACGTGGTCAAGATTAGCGAATGAGTCAATAGCATTTAGAGCTCTTCAAATGCCATTTCACACCTAGCATCCCATTTAAAGACTTACGTTCTTGCCAGTCGGCCTATAAAGAGGAGATGCAATCTTTGCAAAATGTTCAATCAACCGCCGGTAGTAACTGGCCAGTCCAATGAAACTTTGCACCTGAGTTTTCGAAGTCGGCCGATAGAATTCCTTCACCGCTGGATCTTTGTCGGGTCAACCTCTACACCTGCACCTGACACCATATGACCAAGGTATGCCACCTTGTCATAACCAAAGAAGCATTTGGAAGGCTTCAACTTTAGGTTTGCACTTCGAAACAATTGGAAGATCATCCGCAAATGCTGCAGCATTATGTGGAAGAGCGCCCCGTACGTTATTACATCGTCCAAATAGATGAGGCAAGCCTCCCATTTGATGTTCGCCAACAGAATGTCCAATGCCCGTTGCATAGTCGCTGGTGCATTACACAAACCAAACGGCATCCTTACAAACTAACAACCCTCTGTGGCAGGAGAACGCAGTCTTCTCGATGTCCTCCTCTGCCACTCGGAGCTGCCAATAACCGCTTGCCAGATCCAAAGTCGAGAAGTACTTCACCTGAGACAGCGAGTCTAAAGCATCGTCGATCCTCGGCAGAGGGTACTGGTCGATCTTTGATTTTTCGTTCAGTCGCCTGTAATCGATGCAAAATCGCATCCCACCGTCCTTCTTCATAATGATCACCACTGGGCTTGAATATGGACTTTTATTTGGTCTTACGATGCCGTGTTTCAGCATCTCGTCCAATTCTTTGTTAATGACTTTCCAGGTATGTTCAGCCGTACGCCTGGATAAAACATGCACCGGGTGCTTTCCTTGCGTATCAATTCGATGGACTGCTATGTCAGAATCGCCTAGCTCTGACATATCCATTGTGAAGATGTCTCGAAACTCGCAAGAGATCAAGTAACTCGGCATGTTTGTCAGCGGTCAGGTTTGGACCTATGTTCCAGGCTAAGTTGGCGGGTTCCGGATTCATTCCTTCTGTCACCTTAGCATGGTTTCCAACCATTCGCCTATCTGATCATCGACGTCCATATAAGTCATCTCGCAGTCCGCCATTGACACTGCTGTGCCCACCGTCATATGATGTCATAACGAGACATCCTTGTCGGTCATGTTCACCATGATCATCATCTCATTTCCTTCAGAAGGATCGAGACTGACCACCCCTTTTGCCAAACATACGCCGTGCTTTGCCAACAAATTGTGTGTCGGCTCCACCAGTACAGACGTACTATCCTTCGGTTTTGGCTCGAAATGCAAACTTACACCCATCTGCGTCCTCACCGGTATCCTTGTTAGCTCGTTTACGTGCACCAACAGTTGCACCACCTGCATATCTTCCTCCCATAAGCCATCGACTTTGATGTTTGCCACGTCGTTCTCCGGTATTTCCATGACAACAGGGCCTTCCTCGACAAATCGTGTTGGCTCCACCAGTACAGACGTACTATCCTTCGGTTTTGGCTCAAAACGCAAACTTACACCCATCTGCGTCCTCGCCGGTGTCCTTGTTGGCTCGTTTACGTGCACCAACAGTTGCACCACCTGCATATCTTCCTCCCATAAGCCATCGACTTTGATGTTTGCCATGTTCTCCGGTAATTCCCTGACAACCGGGCCTTCCTTGACTATTTTGTTAACTACTTCCCCAGCCCCATCATAACAAATGAAAAGGTTGCGAAGCATTGGCTCAGCATCCATGGCTGACATCAGAAGATACGTGACTCGAAAGTACATCACCGGTTGCACCATATCGACTATCAAGCCCGCCTTTTTGCCAAAGTCCATACCAAGGACAATGTTGGCAGATAGACACGACTGGTCGTCTATCACAAAAAAACGGTGGTTGAAAGTGCGCAACACCAGTTGTACCTCCAAGTTCACCATACCAAGTATTGTGATTCACGTTTGTTGCATACCCAACACCCAAAACAATTTCCCAGGCTTCACATCACACAACACGCCTCACTACTGACTTGCCAATGACAGACACCAATGCCCCTGAGTCAACAATTGCATCATGGGGATGTATTTGCTGAAGAATGATGCACACCCGTGGAAGCCGTTCATCAAATTTAGCATATTGTTTCAAAATTGCCGGCTTCGATGTCAAGTCGAACTGCACAACCTTTTTCACCTTGGGCTGACCTGGTTTAGGTAACAGGTCAGGCCCATCCACCGACGGTGTCAGAATACCTTGTAACTGCCGTGGCATTCTGAGCATCGTAATGCTCCCATCACTCTTCTTCTTCTTTGGCTGTTGATATCCCCTTGGTTTTGGACAATCTCTCGAAAAGTGATTTGCCTCACCACACCAGTAGCAAACAGTGCCCATTGTACCACTCCTGCATTCAGCAGACATGTGACCTGGTTTGCCACACAAATAACACCTGATAGGAGGACGAGATTGACTTCATCCCTGATCGCCCGTGGATTTAACGGATGGATCACACGTTCCACAACTCGCTTGTTTTGGTTTAACCGCCTCGGCAGTAGCCACTGCTGGCTGCACCCATTCCTTTGGTCACCCCCTACTAGGATTGGCTGGCAGGGTATCCATTTTCTCCTCATCAAGGACACCCTCAATGGACACCGCCAACTGGAAAAATGACTCCAAAGTGTCTTGTTTATGGCCCGCCATCCATTTGGTAAGCTCACCACTCAAACCCTTATGTATCTCATGCAAGAGATCCTTCAAAGCAACCACCCAACCACCTTGTATCATTAGACACACCTTGTCAGTAATATACAGCCAGACCAACTCCTTCGAGCCCTGAACCCTCGCCTCGGCAGTTCTCTACCAGTCGGCCTTGTATGTTGGCGACCAAAAGTAGTCCAGGAACAAAGCCCTCGTATTCTCCCAAATCTTGGAGGCTATCTCCTCCACATTAGACGTATGCCAATCAGCCACTAAACCCACCAAAGTACGATGGAAACTGTTGTTCATTTCCACCGCCATCCACCGCTACATCCGGGCTTTCGCCTCATATGCCGCTATGTGGTCATCGAGGTCGCCCACGCCATTATAAGTGGAGAACACCAGAATAACTCGCTCTTTCCGAGCAGCACCGGGGCAATGGTCCTTCAATGCCTGGACCTGTTCTTTGAGCAAGTCAGTTTGCTCCTCCTGCCATAGCTGACTACACATTAGACCAACCTTAGCTCCACCATTTGCTCACCAAGTTTCACTTGAGCCTCCAGTATAGTATTATGCATGTTGATCATGCCCGCCATTTGATCATGGGCTGTCAGCAGTGCCCCGACCATTGCATTAGCATCCGTTAGTTAGGACAACTCTTTGCTATGCACCTGGGCCAAAGTCACCACCTGTTCGCTTAAATCCTGGAGTCCCAACTCATCATTGTCGCCCTCCTCACTACCGCCACTTGCAGTAGTACCCTTTACCTTTATATGCCATTTTCGTTCTCTCCAACACCATGGAAGAACTGTCCTCAAACTCCTCCTCACCCTTTGAAAATTCTGGAGACCCCCATAAATCTGGCCATTCAATCACCTTCCTGTGCTCAGCTACCAGCTGACCTCGGTGTAATGCCCTGTAATCACCAGGCTTGTTCTTCAACACCTCCTTCCTCGGATGCTTTTTCCCAGTGCCCACCGAGAATAGCTCAGTCAAAGCCTGAGAGACGTCTGACCTGGTATCAGAAGGAGGATCACCTTTCTGGCCTCCTTTACTCATCAAATGGGCTTCTTTCAAGCCCCGCCAACACCACAAGTAAAGTCACCAAAAGGCCTATCTACTAAGCCTTTTTTTATATCCAATATGGTGGCGCCCGTGTGTACAACACAAAAATGCCCCAAAAATGCCAAATTTTGGACCCAAAACACCTGGGTTTCACTGCACAGCACACAGCTATGCAGGGAAACACTCGCCTGGTACAATCAGGGACGTACCTAGAACCTAGGTCACGCCCTTAAACGCCTCAAAATTCGAAAATTGTAATTACAAAAATCAATTTTCAGTCCAATTTACTCATACTCACGCCTGTTGTGGTAAATGTGGAAATATCACAGTAGAATGAAGTGCTACCCCACACCTCCACCATGTAAGATGTGTAGCACCAGTTGTTTGGGGGATTTTTCCAAATCCCTGTAAATTCCCACTTTCCCTGATAAATCAGATTCACTTACTCAGTAGATTAGATAATCAACGCCTTTTATTTATACATACATATGTACAGCCGCTTCAATAATTATACACAGTATAGAAGTTCAACCATGACTTGACCATCCACTCATTATCATACCTACATTAAGTCTGGTCTAAAACCAAAGATGGTGCCCACCCGTCATGAGTAAAAGAATTTGGACCAGTCACCTGATCCAAATTCTTCCAGCCATGACACGGTAAATCCACCCACTCACCCTGTGACGTTTCCTTTTGTAATTAACCATGCATACAGGGTGAGTTTGGGGCACCACCTTACAACATTATATTGTTATATAATTTTTATAAAGACTAATATTTATAAAATGTCATCTTTTATTTACTACTACACCTGCATAGCTTTTTAATAAGGACAATAATTTTTAATAGATTTATTTTCTTTTTCATGCATTTTTAATTCAAATTTCATCCTACAAATATTCCCTGAATTATCAGAAAAAATTCTATTGTATATTATTACAGAAGTGGTCTATCTAAAATCAAAATCTACATTAAAAATTAAAAAATAATGAACTTACCATATATTTTTTGGATTGTCACTTGAAGATGGTCTTCCAACTGATATGGAACTGCTGCACTAAAATGGTTGCACAAAATGTAAAAGATTCAAAACTGGTCACCTGACTCATAAGATGAATAGAGAGAGCCCTTGCTGCAAAATGCAGGTGGCCAGAAGTTCCTGAACCACATGAATGCACATGCACTGAGAATGCAATTTTACAATGAGAAAAATTCCTTGAATCTGGAGGGGCTGTTAAATGATAGGACACATTCCTGTTAGCATAGAAATACTTCTATCATTGTATAAAAATAGCCATTTCCTCTGAAATAAAGAGGTAAGTGATGTGATTTCATTAAATAACAATGTTGCAATGGAAATATTTTGGACTTTTCTTGTGATTTTACATACAATAAAATTCACAGTATTATTTACTGTGCCTGTTGCCATTTTATTACCATAATTTTTAACAGTGTGGCTAACACATTTGGCATAGCTCATCTTGGCAATATTATGTTGAGCTTTTGCAAGTCACTAGTATGGAAAATTTAAACGTCTTCAAGTGGTTGTTTAAAAATAGCCCTATCTAACTATATGTTGGCAACTTGAAAAAAAAATTGAAAATAAGAATAATACTAAAATTATATTAATTATAAATTAAATTTTGAAGACTTTCAAAACTTAAAAAGAAAATAACAACATGCATAGTTTTAAATTGAATCATGATTTTTATGCTGAAATCCAAATTGTGATTAAATTTGTTATTTATGACAAAATTTGTGGCTGCCCCTAACCAGTGTTTGGCAGTGAAAGTTTTGTGACTCCACTAACTTACTATGATATCGCATCAAAAATTGGAGATATAATTAACTATAATTACATTATAGTATTGCTGCTGTAGAAGTTGTGCTCAGATGTAGGGGCGTTTCCCTGCCCTAATTTGTGGTCCTTTTCCTTGTTGAGTATTTTTACTTTTCTTATACTATAGAATAACTTTACTCTACCTCACTAAGACTTTATCAAAGACCTTTATTACGGCCAGGTTTACTTCAGACCTGTTCCACTCAATACATAAGTACAGCAACTCACATTCACGTCCTCTCTCTATGGATCTCCAGTCTTGACTACTCTCAAAATGGTGCCTTGTCCTCATCAACAATGAAATCAGGCCACCACCTGATGTCATCATTGATGATGACGCAAATTCACCCACCTACCAGGTGACCCCATCACCTGATTTGCTAATGTCACATTCCTGGTAGGTTTAGGCGCCAATCCTTACACTGCATAAAAACTGCAATGAAGACCCTGTTGGATGCTAGCATTTTATGGGGTTGACAACCCTGAAATATACCAGCACAGGGAATAAATACTCAATAAAGGAAATTTGCTTAATTTTTTTAAATAAAGAGATCTGATTTCTTTTATATGCAAAATGACTGCATGGATCATGCTGAAATATTCAGTGGACAACACCATGGATTTAAAAAAAAAACACAAATTTCTTGAATACTTAAAAAATGACGTTGTCAATTTTACGAAGATAAACACAACAAAATTTCCATGAAATCATTTCAAATTAAATAAACTGCACATGTTTACATTTTTACAAAAAAAAAGGAAATTGATGCAAGTATAAAGAAATTTTAAGCAAAATCAATAATTCTACATAATAGATATTTTTGTACTAGAGACTCATTTAAAAATTGCACTAATTTAATATTTTATCATTGAATTATGCAGACATTTTATATAAATAATGTATTTATGCAGAATTCGTGCACAATTTTTTTTTCAATGTGCATGTATTTAATTCTTTACTTGTAAAATCATAATATTTTAAACAGAGTTCTGTTGAAATTTATAACGTTTTATGCATAATTCAAGAAGCCTGCATAAAACCTTTATTATATAAAATTTCCACATAAATACAGGTATACA
>JAQIXP010004198.1:0-11856 GCA_034700285.1 Proteroiulus fuscus
GTGGGATAACCCCCCTACCAAATGGCATCATTATATGCTGATCGTAGGGTACTGAGTTGAATTGAATTGAATTGAATTGAAGGTGCCGGAGCCGACAGTACAAGTTGGTGAAGCGTACCAATGACTACCGCCAACACAGAAATTCGCCACTTGCATCCATCGTTCCGGAAAGAGCTGGCCAATGTATTGGATCTGAATGATGGGTGGAAACACCTGGCCAGCATCATCACGCAAGCGGGCAAAGACTCGGAACCACTGTACACGGACGAACATTTGAAGTAAAAATTCACTACTACAATCGCGAATTGGCTTTTTGCAACACCTAATGAGAATTCTCGGCTTGTTATTTAAGAGTATTTGCAGCTGCCAGAGGGAGTCCAACTCTACATCTTTTGGACGACTGGGGAACTCGAGGAATCCACAGACCAACGATACAAACATTAATTAACGACCTGATCAAGGTGGACCAATTTCGTGCTGCCGATTACTTATCCGTCGTGGTACTTAAAGGTAATATCTAGATAGCCTGCCAAGAATAAACCATTTTTCGAGACCAAACTCCGCATAGCCCGATTCTAGTGCTAGGTTGGGGTGACATGTTATTGGGATTGGTCCATAGTTTTTCTGTATTTTTCCAGGAAAAACTCTGGAACGGCCAACGAGCGGTGTGGCCGCCCGGGTTCCCGTATCCCAGTACATCCACAAAGATGCTTCTTCAACCGCAGAAACCACTACCTCGGAGTATGTTCCTACGATTGGCAACGAAACGATCAACTCCGAAGGTACCACGAGGGAACCTGACCAGGAAACCCCCAGCACGGAAGCCGGGAGCAAGTACCACGATTCGATAAATTTTAAAGCTGCAATTCAGAAGTCGTTGGATGCCGCAGGGGGCGACTCGAACCCCGGTTTGGTAATTCCGCACATAAACTTCGCCGCCTTGTTCAAGGGCACGTCGGGATTCAGTAAGAACCAGAAACTAGGGCAGGGCGGGTTCGGTGCCGTGTACCTCGGCATCTTGGACGTGAACGGGACTAGAAAAAACGTGGCTGTGAAAAGGTTGAACATTGGAGAGGAAGAACAGTTTCGCACAGAGTTGCATGTAATGACAAGGTTTGCACTGCCGTTAATTTATACTAAATGTGTGGATACAGTAGATCGAAATAATTCAATTTTGCGTATATTTCTGTATTGGCACCACGAGAAAATTATATTAAAATATTAGGCCACTTCATAAAATTGCACTGAATTATGTAATTGATACTAAAGTCTAAATTTCACATAAGGATACTGCTTTTGTAGGTACATTCATGAGAACCTACTACCGATTTTGGCATTTTCGTGCGACAACCCACAGGCAAGGTGCTTAATATGTGCCTACATGTCCAATGGCTCACTAGAAGATAGGCTAGCTCAAAAAGTAGGTTTTTCAGCAAATTTTCAAGAAAATCAATATCCCTAGTTGATCCTAGCAAAAATAAGTTTTTGCAGTTTTTCTTATGTTAAAAGTGCAATAAATCCATTGCAGAAGAAACTGCGGAAGAACCGTGGAATAACTGGAGTTTTTCCACTTTGTATTTTGGGTACTAGAACTGCATTTTTTCCATTTCCTCAGCAATTTTCCACATAATACGATGGATTTACTGTGCACACTTTTAACATCAGAAAACCACACAGTGGAATTTCTTTTCTTCATGGATTGGAGTTTCAAATACTGTATTTGTTTTTGGGTCCGATTTTGATAAACAGAATAATACGCCACCACTTCAGTGGAGAAATCGGCTAAATATTGCAGTGGGAACTGCCAGGGGACTAGTCGCTTTGCACACGATGCATGCCGAGGCACTCGTGCATCGAGATATTAAGAGGTACGGCCAGAAACTGGATTTCCGATCGGCATATTTTTAAATATTTCTTAATTTCTGTTCTTTAATATGGGTTCTAGTGCCAATATATTATTGGATGGCGTTTTAGATGCAAAAATCGGGGATTTCGGCATAGCCAGATTAGGCAGTGGATGGGAGGACTCCATCATAATGATGACGTCCAAATGGTGCGGGACACCCGTATACATGGCCGACGAAGCTCTAAGGGGCAGTATCACTGTCAAAATGGACACTTTCAG
This sequence comes from Proteroiulus fuscus, assembly GCA_034700285.1. Lineage (NCBI taxonomy): Eukaryota > Metazoa > Arthropoda > Diplopoda > Julida > Blaniulidae > Proteroiulus > Proteroiulus fuscus. Next base: position 2,126 of record JAQIXP010004198.1, read on the forward strand.
TTTTGGAGTGGTAAGTAAATGCCACAAAAATTTCCTGGCTTAAGAAAAAATTGGGACCAAAAAAGGGAATAAATTGGGCATTTTGAAATGGAACTAATGGTAGCAATTTTCATCCCAGGTCCTTTTGGAACTCCTTACTGGGTTACCACCATTTGATAATAATAGATCTGAACCAGATTTGGTAAGGTACAATTTCTTGATCCCATTTTTAACTTTTCTTAAGTGTCTAATTTTTCATATTTTACACATCCCAAACACACACTTGATCACATTTTTCACACTTAAGTCTCGTACTTCTCAAACACACAATATTTAAATTTCTAATTTGTTTTCATTTTTTTTTCACATCGCAAATAATCAGTTTGATTACATTTTTCTTGTCCCTGCACTTTGATAAACAAATCTGACATTTATTGACCAATTAATTAACCTATTTTTTTTTTGCATTCAGCTTTCGTATGTTGACGAAGAAGAAAAAGAAGTCAACGAATGGAAAGATCCGAAAGCGGGGGAATGGCCGGAAAATGTGGCCGCAGCCCTTTTTCAGCTGGCATTGAGATGCACCGAACGGAAGAAAAAGCAAAGACCGCTCATGGAAGAGGTAGGTCACGTGAAAGTAAAAATGGTGCAACAGTTTGCTTGGTCAAATATGCATACTCTAGAAATGGTATCTAATTTTTTAAAGGAAATAATTAGTTTGTCTACCTATTTTAGATTTTGCCAGAATTGGAAGCCCTGTCGCTAGAATAACCATCGAACGAAGATCATTTTTACACTTGCATTAGAACTTTTTTCTTACCATTTTTTCCAATTTGACATGGCGGCCAAATCAATTTAATTTAGGCCTAGTACAAATAATCATGTGACTGTGATCAGTAAGTTAATAAAGAAAACAAAATGTGCTTTCCTATTTCCATTTACTATTTTTCAATTTTGTATTTAGCATTCCGACAGGTTCTAATCCTTTTGATTCTTATAACTGGTATACCACTCCAATAATAATTCACTTTAGGGAAAACTGTGGAATACTGCAGAAAGTAGGGAAAACCTAGTTTTATCATAAAAATGTATTTTTCTGCAGCATTCCACATTTTTTGATTTATAATAATGTATTTAATATATGCAGTTTTGACATGACAAGTTTGGTTTATCAGTTAACCTGTACACAGTTAACGAGATTTTATTCACAATGGCTCTCTGTATATATTTGTTATAGATATCTAAAATGCGTAACCTATTTACAGTTATATGTTAAAAAGAATATACTGGAGTGGGTGCCTCGTGTATAAAAAACAGAACAATTTGGGGGAAATGTGAGCAAAAGGCTCCATTCAGCATACGGTCATGTTGCAACATATACAAAACCACAAAAGTCAGTGGGTTGATAATATGATTATAATACACACCCAGTATCCATTTTTCTATATGCAAAAATTGGGAAGCCCTAATTAAAAACAAACATGCACGCTTAGTGCCCGGGACCATCAGACACCATCAATAAACCCTGCAAACTCGACTTATATACATATATTATTTAAACTTTTCTCGTTAAAGGGAAAGTCCCATCATGTTATTTACAAGTTATTTTTAAAATTTCGAAAAAAAAAATCAAAGGGGAGGGCCAGAATATATTTTTAAAGAGCTTTTCACAGGAAGTATATATCCATTTTATTTAAAGGTAAGTGGCTCGATTAACTACTGATTAAGTTGATTACTACCTTTAAATTTGGTAGCAGTCACATTGGGCTATACCTAGAGAGCAGAGTCACCCTGATTGAGGACCCAAAAGCCTGGAAGGCACTCACTACCCTGATTGAGGACAACCCCACAGAATCTGCTGACTATGAGGCCAGAAGGGCGTGTATTAAAAAGTCCAGCACCATCGCACGAGTATTGCTGTTGAAGCAAGGCAATAAAGGACAGCAATCTCAAATTTGGTTTACAGAAAATGTATGCCATGCCTTCAAGGAGATAAGGCTTATTACTAACCCTGCCATTGCAGAGAACCTCACATAGACTTTACAGGGACAGGGCCTAAAAATACTCCAGCAAAATGACTATCTTGGGCTCACCATTAAGGGTGCCAAATCACCATCTTCCTCGATGATCCCTAAACTTGAACTGCAATTTCAAAAATAACTTATAACTAGATGACTTTCCCTTTAAATATCAACAGACTTTTATCTCGAGGGCATCGAGTAACGAGTTACTAATAAATTGGTACCGAAAACCTGAATACATACACTGAATGGCACTTCGATATTTTCAACAGAATTTTTGAGAGATGTTTAAAGAGTTGCGTCCAAATTTAACACAAGGGAAAATGGGACTGATTAAAACAAGTACAACCACACTTCATATGTACAACAGGCCATTGCATGGATATGAATTAATTAAAGGCCATGGAGTGTGTGTGAATCCCACAAATCCATGGAAACACTAAGATTGTCTCATATATCTCTCCCCTCAGTATGAACTGTTGGTGACAAACACACATGTATAAAAACTCAACACTGAACAAAAATCTATCACAGACATACTGCAAAGTAAAAAAGGATTACGGAAGTTTGGAATTTGTACGCAGAAAACGTGAAACCTCAAAACACTAAAAAAAAGCTAGATGAGGTAATCTCACATAGGAATTTCACCCAAATGAATCTCAAGTGTTTTAACCATATACTTTTATATTTAAATTGATTCTCAAACACCTTGGCCTTTTCTGGCATGTTATAGAAGACCCTCTACATCCTTTCATCATAATATTTCCCCCATTAAAAAAGTTGCATAGTAAACTGCAGAATCCATAGCTTCAAAAAAGAAAATTCACCTTCTACAGACTTAACATCAGAAATTCGGCAGTTTACTGTGGAATTTTTTGTAAGTCCTCCATATAGGGTGCCACTGCCCAGGTTTTAAATCGCCAGGCAAAAAAAAATTATGGGATATTGCATTACAAGATATTAATTTTACATGGCAAAAAATGCATAAAAAAATCAGGCTAAGTCAGGGAAGTGGGTTTTCATAATCTAGTGACAAACCTGTCTCAAACATTTATGCAAAATATTGTTTTGATATTACTTCTAATGCGAAAACCAAATCGGATATTTGCCTAAAAGGTCAATCACTCGAGGTAAGTGTAAAACGCCTCTAATTGGTTTAAGTTCAGATTCTGCATTGCAGAAATTAATCTCAAAAATATTTCTACAATAAATAATAAGAATTGCTAAATGTGCTAAATGGAAACTACTATATAATACTGCAAGAATTAGATTAGGTGTGACACCGTCCATTGAGGTTGTAACTACGATACTCTAGTTTACACAAATTTTTGCGATAATATTATAAATTATAAATTAGGTTCTAATTTATAAATTATAAACTTTTTTCCGAGATTTCTGAAAAAAATTGATTGAAAACAAAATGGCGTTGCTATGATTTGGAACATAACAGCTCTGTTCATCAAATATTCAAACTCATCATTTGAACAGGTAAAGCTGATGAGATGGCCAGCACTCATTGACTTAATATTTTTAAACCATTCCAAATAATGATTAACTTTTATATAAAAATATAAAAAATTTATCATCGCAGCACTTCATTTCGCCCTCAATTCTAGTTAAAACTTTTTGAGCAAATACTTGATTACGTTCAGTGAACGTATCAAGTATTTATCAACGTATTTTTGCAAAAATTCTAAAACTTGATTCTTCCCTCCTTTTTCATTACATGAAAAATATCCCCCCTCCCCCCGAGTTTCGTTCCACTAAATAATGAAGAAAATTACCCTTAGTAGAAGCTCCCGGTCGCTCAAACTACGACGGACGAGGCACTCGCCGAGGGCTCCTCAACTATGGCGGTGACAGTTTCGTCACCGGGCAGTGGATAATTGATATAAGTCACGTCCAGGCCTACAGTCCTCTGCTTGCTGCTCCTCTGCATCACCTTGATGACCGTGCGCACGTCGTCGACAAGATCTGCGAAAGTCGGCCTCTGGTGCGAATCCTTGTTCCAACACGACAGCATGATCTTGTATCTGCAAGAATACGTTTGGTAAAAATAAACCGGTTACAAATCCAAGCTTGTTAGCGAGAATCCACGGCTTACAGTTCGTTCGGGCAATAGTTAGGCTGTGGCATCCTCCGACCGCACTGCAGGAACCTCAAGACGTCAAAATTGTCGACGTCTGGATAAGGCGGCACGCCTCTAGTCATTAACTCCCAGAGAACCACACCAAAAGACCACTAAGACATAATGCAAATAAAACAAATCTTATATATTAAATGTTGGTCGTTTGTGTGTCCGTCACATTGGTGAGATCTCGGGCATAGATGAGGGGGTGGGGTGGGGGAGGTGTAGTTGGGAAGGGAATGGAAGAGGGTGATGGTTTGCCATGAAATCTGGGGTAGGATATAAGTGTTAATTAGGAAGAGGTCTCTTCATTAATTCATTAATATAATGATTGAGTTTAAAGCTACATCATAATTCAGTAATATTATATCGTTGATTTAAAGCTAATGCCATTTACAGAACTATTTTACGCATGGCTAACTAAAGAAGTTTAAGTAAAAACGGCATCACCTTGGTGGAAATAAAATCTAGCATTTTGGCACATTTGTTCAACTAATTTCTCAGGTTATTAACGAGAGCGTTATAAATGTTAATACGACATTTAGTGCTACGAAATCAGTTTTGCTGGAAGACCATGTATTCAGGTAATGGAGCCAAGCCAACATAAAAACTTATAAAGATGGTGTTCTTGCACTTACCACATCCGACTTGGTGCCATACTGGCCTTTTTCCAGACTCTCCAAGGCCATCCACTTGACTGGCAGCTTGGTCTTTTTGTTTTCACTACAATAATAGGCACTTTCGTACACGTCCCTGGACAGGCCAAAATCGGCCACTTTGACGGTGAAATCCACGTCCAACCTGAAAATTTTCGTAATACAGTTCATCACTGCTATAATGAAACTCGGTTAAGAGAAACTTTTCCAAAAATTACACACATGCAGTTTCGTGCTGCCAGATCGCGGTGAACGAACTTCAGTTCCGACAAGTATTTCATCCCTTCGGCTATTTGAACTCCGAAATTCAAGAGATCCTTCACGGTAGGGCTCTACGGGAGAGAAGTTGCACTTTCATTTAAAATATTATCTTTGGAATCGATACCCAGCTAAAAAAAATTCTACAATTTTTCTGGAGTTTTGTAAACTGCTGCTTTTCTGGTTTTAATAGCTGCAGTTTGTAAAATATAGTTTTCCTGACGTTTCGTAAACTGCAGGATTAAAAACTGCAATTTATCTGGTTTTGTAAACTGCAGTATTTCTGGTTTTGTAAGTGTCACACAGTTTTGCTTCCCAATATATATCAGCTTTTCTGCAGTTTTAACATAAGATCAACTCCAGAAATTAAAGTTTTTGGAACTTTTTTTTGCTGGGTTCTGCAGAGCACATAAGTAAGAAAAAAATCCTTACATTGGTTTCCTCACGTATATAAGATAGCAGATCACCGTGTTTCATATATGGAATGATGACCATGGGCATGCCGTTCTCCTGGAAGCAAACGCCAATGAGGGTGAGAACATTGATGTGGTGAAAGTCTTTCATCATCAGGCCTTCGTTGAGGAATGCCTCCAAATCTTGGTCGGTCGAATGTTCCTCTGGAAAATTAAAAAAAGGGAAATTACTCACGGTCAGCGTGAATGATCAAAGCGCAACTGTTGTACCTACTGTTGTTTAGCGTCTTCACGGCCACGTGAATGGGTTCGGGTTTACCGGGGTAATCCAGCACGCCGTGGTAGACGCGGCCAAAGTGCCCCTGACCGATGACCTCGCCCAGGTCGAGGAAATCGATGGAAATGAGAATCTCCTCCGTTTTGAGAAGCTGCATGGTTTCCTCACTGACTTGGCCGAGATCATTCATGTGGGCCTTCTTGGCGTTAAGGGAATAATAGTCTGAAATAACATAGAATGGGCAAAATGTTTTAGAGAGCCTTTCTTTTAAGCATTACGAGGATTGCTTAAACTAAGAAAAAGTGTAGTTTTAACAGCTAAATGTTTTTAGTTTTTTTTTCGAATTTGAATTTCAAGCTGATTTAAATAACATGTGCATTTTAAATCCATTTTCAATGCCTTAATATTCCTAAAGACCAACAATAGAACTATTTCAAAGTCAAAGTGCCATCTATGATGAATAACTTCCAATTAGCAAGCATACTAAAACAAGATATTATTGTTTGCATTAACTTATGGTGTCATTTATGCTGAATAACTTTTAACTAGCACTTAGGTTACCCGGTAAGGCAAGATAGTTAAAATTTTTTTTATTTGAAATGGTGTATTTTGAGAGTTTATGATGAGATCAAATAGATCAAAACAAGAACTCTTTCTAAAAAGGCAATTATGATAAACTACTTAGGCTAACTAGAACATAGTTTAGAAATTAATGCTAATAAAACCGAAGAAAAACAAACTTACCATTAGCCTGTTGGTCCCTGTTCCGCAGACTGTTGACAGTCCTCAAACTATAATTGGATTCAGCATCGTCGTCCCGATTTCGACTAAAAGTCACTATTAAGTCATTAGGATTTTTCCTGTTGGATCGCCAGCGCCACAAGATGATGAGTAAAATGATGACTACAATGATGCAGGCTGGAATGGCGATGGCCAAGGCCAAGACGTTGGTGTTGTCGAAGGACGGAGCAGGGGCTTCGACGATCAAATAGCCGACGTCGTACGAAGAGCTGCCGGCAGTTACCTGTTAAAAAATAATTGGCAAAATATAGGAACCTACAAATTATAGCAAATATAGGCGAAATATAGGAATCCAAGAAAAATTTTGGAACTCACCGTGACTTTGCGTGGCTGTTTCGACGCTGAACTGAAACGAGGCATCTTGCACACCAGCATGGTTTTCGACAGCTCTTGCAGCTTGCATATAAAACCTCCATCGACGAAGACCTTGACTTCATTCTCGGAAAACGCAGAGTTAAGATTCTCTCCCTAAAAAAAATGAAGAGAAGGTTAGACTTTTACCCTTGACTAAACCGCTAGAAGCATTCCGTAGTCAATTATGGACCTTAATTTCCAAAACATTAGTGTCCGAAGTGATGATCTTGACGTGCCCCTCCTCCTTGAAGGGCGTGAATACGGGATTGGGATAATAGAGAAATTTTGCCATGGCCATTCTTTCCGGACTACTGGGATTCAGGTTTTTCGTCTCCTCAACGCCATCCATGATGAATGTCAGATATGTAAGCAATGGACTCTGCAATTTTTGTTTTAAAATCATTTTCCAGACTAAAACCCAAAAGATTTACAGACGCTACGTGCAAATTGGCTTACCTCGGCCAGGATATCAAAATTGATAAATGTCGTCAGATTTGGCGACAAACATCTCATCACAATGCTGTTTTCGATAATGCAATCCTTAAAAAGATTGGTCATAAATTAACAATATAAATCAGTGAATTTGAATACATGAACATACACAGAAAGAAAATTTCATGATAAATATATTTCCAATAACATGGCACCATTCCTATTTATATTTAGCACATTGGTTTTGTAAAGTTGCTTACAGCAAAATGGCGTCTCCGGTTGACAGCAATATTCATAAAATATTCCCTACAAAATGATGCCTCTTTGGGCCTCTCGAGCCTCTTTCACGATATTTTTTTGTATTTTCCCAAGTGCTTAGGCGCTTACAGGAATTAAAGGCAATAAAGAGTCCCCTGTTGCCCAAAATATTAACTAAAGCCACCATTTTGTAGGACATTTTTTAAAATCATTTGCTTTTTCTAGAGGCAATATTTTTATGTGCTGAAAATTGTTTCAAATTTAATAAATAAACAAGGAACACATTTACAAACAGGGATGCAGGCATATATCTAGGTTCACTGCCATGCCAGTAAAAGCACAGGCTCTTAAAACATTACTCATACAGTTACTACAAGAAAATAAATCTCCATTGCTATTGTTAAAATAACTAGCAACACACAAGTGTCTAAATTAGCCCTGCCTAACAACCAAAGTGAGAAAACACATTTAGGAAAAATAATACAGTTAAAATTATCATCCCAATTACGGTAGCGAGTTTTGGTATTAAAGGTGGCAAGAGGATAGTAATAATCAAATTTGATAACTTACTTGCAGGACAGATACGTTTCCACCAATTAGCGGCTGCAAAAACAGCACGTTCATTTGTGGTCTGGCGACACTGTCCAGATTAAGTCCATTAATGGTAATGTTTCTTCCCCCACTGGATACAAGAAATTGTGAAACAGGAATGTCAGCAGTCATACCAAAGTCATCAATGTAAAGAACAACTGCCGATGGAAAACTTAAATTCACCTAATAGGACTTGACTTTGGATCGATGTAATTGATGATTGGATTCGGCATATAGCTGAAACTGCAGTTTTCCTTGGCACTTGATGGATCACAGCTAATGTTGGCATTGTCAATTGTAACCTTGGTTGAACCGTAGCATCCATTAGGGTAATTGCACTTTCCAGTCAAACAGTGTAAGACAGTTTCATTGGTACTATTTTGATTAAAAAACAAAAATAAGTAAAACTAATGGTAAATCTCAATTCCAGCAATTTTCCAACGATTTTAAAGAACAAATTTCCCTTTCATTGGTAAAGTGCCATCTAATGATGAGTAAGTTTCCACTAGGATGTTCTAAATCAATATGGTTGCACGTGTGATTTGACAAAAGCTTATGGCACCATCAATGATGAAGGACTTTCAACTGGTATTCATACTAATCAAATTTGGGCTGAAATGGTGCATTCTCTGTGGTTAACCACTTATATAAGCTAGTAGCGTCAAAGTCCACAACAATTACAGGAGCTCCCGCTAAATCAAAATCAATAAGAATTTCACTCACGACTGGATGGCACATTCGATGCCAGCTATTCTCACAGTTCTGCTGGATCCGGTGTTTAAATTCGTGCCACTTATTGTGACCGGAGTTCCGCCAGCAACAGGTCCAAAGGCCGGAAATATGGATGCAATTGTCGGTTCCTAGCGCGAAAAAGTCAACAGTAATAAAAGGAGAAAATACACCCTAATTTTACGGTTTTAAAATTGTGTCAAAATAATAAAAATATTCTTACCACAAAGCTAAACATTGTGCCATACAAGTGCGCTTCGCCGGAAATATCATAAGTTTCAACTGTCTTGCTTCTGTCGGACACCGACACGATGACGACATTGGAGCGGGCATCTCGCACCGGTTTAGTAGTGCAAAGGATTCTGTAGATATCAAAAGTAAATAAAATAAATTTAGAATATAAGCCTGTAACTCTTGGCTTTAAATAAGAAAGTATTTTGCAATTTGATGAAGTTTTCAACTGTAAACTTACAGTTACTATATATTACTGTTTGCAAATTCGTACTTCAAACTAAAAATGGGCTCGTCTTATATAGCAAAAACTTAAATACACATAATAAATAATGTTATTCTCACGTGTTTGATCTAGCGTTTGATCGGATCATGCGCTTTTGTGATCGAATTCACAAGTAGTTACTATAACACATCCTAGGTTATCACCCAACCACGAAAAAGCTAATGCACTACCCTCTGGGTGTGTCTGTGATCTCATTTGTTGCTCTATCTATTTAAGTAGATCACAAGTGGGTAACCTTTTTGTTACCTTGTACTGTGATCCTGCGCAAAAAAATGACAAAGGCTACCGCAAAAACACTTCCGCTTCAGACCATGTCA
>JAQIXP010004199.1:0-11855 GCA_034700285.1 Proteroiulus fuscus
ATTTATACTACCAACGGTTCAAAAATGGGACTCAAAAATATATCTCTATGGGCGTTTAACATGGGTGAAGCCCACCCATATATTTATTTATATATATATACCCATATATATATTTATGGAAATGCCACTTGATTTATCCTTTTGGATTAGATTAATGATTCATGCAGTGTAGTTTATTCGCTGCTCGTATGTAAACATTTTCATGTTTAATTTACCTATGTAATCTGTTTAGTAGTAAAAAAAAATACTTGCACCAAAATTAGCATCAACCATAAATTCTTCATTTGCCTTTAGGGTCTGTGCATACATAGTGATGAATATGAGGATATTTTCCATTGTTATATCTGGATAATATCCTAATATAGCCGTTTTATTTCCATTTTGTAGAGCCAAATGGCACTGCACATCAAACATCCGGAACAGAAGATGCATCGGGCACACCCGCAAGACAAGGTAATAATAATGGAAAAGCCTTCATTAATCGTATTTGGTTAATGTCAATGTTGTCTCCTGATTTTAATTTGACATATGGGAGTGTTTGCTCAGAATTAGATCCCTACATCATTGCCGAATAATTGCATTATGCAGTTTTACAGGTTTTTTGAGAGAGAGCCTGTTTCTGGATTTATTATTATCACGTATTTTCACAGGAAATGAATAAATGAGGTTTAGACAGGCTGCTCAGTCGAGCCACGAGGTCCCCACCCTGTTTCATGATTGTTTTTTTTCTCCCTTGTTTTTACTCGCCCCAATTGATTGTCTGGTCAAGAGAAACTTCCCAGTCTCATTCGCAATATACATTACTGCGGGGGGAAATGGTGCCAGGGATGAGATCAATACCAGTTTAATTTTTTTATTGGTCTGACCGTAGGCCCTCGCCGGAAGCTTGTTGTCTGTTAGTAGTTTGATAAGACTGAGCATTATTAACGCTAGACGGCTAACATATTCTCGAAAGATTGTGTAAGAAAATCAATTATATATTATTATGGAATCATGCTGATTGTGTTGATATTGCATGAATCATTTGAGGAGGCCTACAGGTTTTTAATCATCTGTAAATGATGCTGTCATAAATGCCTCGAATTTTTAGTTAGAATTTGTCATCGATTTTTGTTTGGAAAAATATGATTTAAGTTGAGGAGGCAGTTTAGGAGAAATTTGAGTAAGCTGCATGGGGAAAATGGGAGTATTGTTCCTAACTGAAATCTATCACTGTAATTTTATTTTTGAAAGGAGAATGATGATAGCTAAAGATTTATTGCAATTTTCAAATAACAGATAGGCCTACATCTTAAAAGTGGGCCGGCATTGTTTTATTTTTTAACGTTCATTTCAAAATGGAGAATTTTATCCTTTTGTGATATGATGTGAGTCTTAGTATTGCAAATTGCGATAACAATTATCTAATTGACAAATATTTAAATTTAATAGCTCCGGGAAATGTGATGAAGTCATAATTTTTTACTCTTTAAAAAATTATGAAAATTTTGGTAGTTTTTTATGTATGTTAACCCAGGAGCTACGGCTTGGCCTCGTCTTGTTTATTCTTTTAGAAACTAAAGTGTGGTACTTAATTTAGGTTTGGCCGTAAACCATGCGTGAAGCATAGCAGAAAACCAAAAGTGTAGGCGTCCAGTTATGAGTTTCTGCTTCCGGTTTGCTATTTTCAGTGCTTCGGGGGAAAAAAAAATAATGGCGGTCCAAAAAACCGGAGAGAGCAACTGTCGTACTTTAGACTGTATGGGGCTAGGCTTAAATTTGAGTTCATTTTAGCTTGTATACGAGCCCAAATTCAGTTTTTGACTTTTTTGTCTTTAGCAAGGCCCCAATGTAAAGACAACAAAAGTTCTGCCCAGGACCAATAGGCACAAAGAGTCCTATTCAATAATAATATTTATTATTGCATTGCGTTTAGGATGCATATTAATTAATTGCGCATTGTTACCTTTATCCTAACCTTGTTTGGAATTGTGCATAATTTCCTAACTAAAGTGTGCAAACAGACAATAATATTGGTTTAAACATGAGATGGATAAGCTTTTGTGCCCGTAGATGGCGGAATAGTTCGTTGTCTTTATATTGTCTTATATTTTATTGTCCCTTGCTTTGGATCCTGTGTCCCGCTTTGGATCTTGTCCAATAAGGGTCCCTCATAAATTTGAATTGGAAATTGAGTGTATAGTTGCAATTTTTCCTTCTATCTCTCAAGCATTATCTTATTTTAAACTTGCTTTTTCGTTCGTAATATCTACTAGCTCTACCTCCTTGATTTGATATTGATATGCTGTTAATTTTAAGACAGTCCACTAACCCTTCCGCTCTATCCCCCCTATTGCCCCAATATCCAGCCCACTGCGCCTTACATTGGAATAGATGCAGGCGTCCGATGGAGCGCCCTCCCTGGCACTTCTATTGTAGCACGGTGCCCAGCAGCCGGGCCCCTAGAATTGATAGAAAAATAACCCGCCTTCAACAGGCCTGTTGTGATGTTTGGAATATACTAACCGATGGTATGTAACTGACATTTTCCTCGTACACTAACGTACCCTATTTGTGCCTGTGTACTATAATAACCACTTTGTCCGGTTGTGGATTCATCCTGTCTAACACCCTATCACATTCACTTGTCTATTCTATTCTGTAGATCACTTTGCGCACGCTCAACTTGATAACCACTTCTTGCATTTTGCAATTAACTTGTTTTTGATGCAAATTAGTTGCCCAGCTGAATGTCAGGTCAGCATTGATCGGGGCAGCTATACTGTGATTTTTTTGAAAATGGGATTATGAATGATTATCTCGCTCTATGTATCCACATAGGGCAATTGTAATATTGCATACAGGCTCTTTTGACTAAAAAAAGTGTAGGAATGATGAATGTATTAGTATCTGCACAGCTTTAATTTACAAGTTTTTCTGATATTTTTTTAAAATTTAGCTGGGGGGGGGCTAGGTATTTGGGCAGGCCATTTGTTGATTGAAATTACTATGGGTTATGGCGAACCTAGGTTTACACGCACTCAAGGTTATTTTCCAAAAATTATTTGGCATCTATAGGACTTGATTTCAAATAAATACCATCAGTGTAACTCTAGTTTTATTTAGACAGCTTTAATATTTATTTTATAGTACAGGTATGGCTGTTTTCTTTTATATAATATTCCCATTTCCAGCTGTTTTAACCTATAATTATAATAGGCTGATTAATTATGTAATCAATCATCTGATTGGACACATTCAAATTGATTAATAATTTGAAAGCAAGTAAAATTATTGTATGTTTGCAAATTTAAGTTAACCTTTGCAGCTGCTTCAGACTTAAAAATGGCAATGATTTAATGGGGGTAATTTAAGAGGGTTTAGATTTTTTTCTGACTTCACAAAAATGCAAATAATTCTACTGCAATATTTATAATATGTCCAACCATAGAATTGCTTTTTGGTGCTAGGATTTTTTATTCTCGTAGTTCATTCATATTTTTTCAATATTATACCAAAAATGGCAATCGGTTTTGCCTAAAACAAACATGAAAGGTTAAATGCAAGAAGTGGTTACAGCTAAGCTTATACTTACTACTCTGTTTTCTCATTACTGACAAAGATTGGCACTTGTATATACACTGTAGCGTTAAATACACCAGATCACCAGGTATTGAAATTCAAAGTTGAGAAATGCAAAGCACTGTACACATGTTAGGTGCATGATCCATTTTATTTATCCCATTTATTAAAAGTTCAAAACTACCCCCAAATTGGCCTAATTTAAACAAAACAATTTTTTTTGGAATTAAAACTGTGATAATAATTATTTTATTTCAGCTAATTAAGCATAACGTTTTAATCATATTGAATTATTTATTTTGATTTAGTAACTAGTTTTTAGCTCCAAACAGCATTAGGACTTCATAAATAATTTATTTTTGCGCAAAAGTATTTCCTTGTATATTTATTATATGGCATGGTAGGAGCCCAAATTGTTTGTGTTGAATTTAAATAATTTTATGTAATTGTTTTTGCAGTTAAGGACATACAAATTTTCCCAGTACACCTGCAAGCTATGTTTGTTTCCCCCCAATTAACACAGTTTTTCTTTCAGATTTTATTTCAATCATTACATCATCGTTTATCTCTACTTCTATTTCCTTTTTTCCCCTCTTCTCGTCCACATTGTAGAAAATGCCAAGAGAATCCGTCGGATTTCCCCAGTAACCAGACAGCACCCTTTGGTAATGTTTTCCCAATTGTCATCGTCAGTTCCTATTCTTCCGCCACCACCAGGATTTGGTGACAGTGACCGAGATTCACCTCCAACAGGTGATAATTATGGAGCCCGTGCCACTTTCTTGCGCTCTTCACTTTCACGCCAATCAGCTCATTTTCATCCAAAACATCCTACATCATCATCATCATCATCACCCCCTGCTTCAGCTGTTGCTAGTAATGGAGGTGCAACTACTGCCTGTAGCATTGACGTTATTTCTCCAGCAGATGAATTTCGCGATTTCGACGAAAACCCCAAAGTGTGCCATATTGCATTGCTCCATCCACTTTGCTGGGAAAGTGCAGACGGTGCCGAGCTCACGTACGATATCAGTGAAACGGATGATGTGAGTCATTTAAGACCCACACCTAAACCTCGAAAAGCCTTGTCGGAAGGATCCTGGCCAATATTTGCTCAATCATCCGATAGCGAATGTTGGGAGGTTGGTGCAGCGGAAGGAGATGCGGAAATGGGCGAAATAAAAATCAATTACTCGGAAGGCCAGACTACCTCATCAGATGGAGACAAGGAGCAGGTTGCATTCATAAAGTATGAGACGAAAGAAAATGTGGGAAATGAGATACCTAGTAACGAGTTTAAAAGTACTCAAAAGACTGAAAGTGATTCAGAAAATATCGAAAGGATTGGAAGGGAAGCTCCGAGCACTTGCCTGCAAGCCAAAATGTTGAAAGATAGCGGGAATATTAATAGTGAAAGATCGCTGAAGCACCAGGTGGGTGGGCAAGGTTTCATGTCGAATGTGGAAGCTTCCGAAAGTGCTGCCCAGGATATGACTGAAATTGACAGTGCATGGAAACGTAAAATTCGTTGTTTTGCCAAAACGGTTCAACTCTCAGTTCATTCGGGGTCGGTGCCGAGCAGTTCGGGGAGCTCGCCTTGCTTGAGTCTAGAGGAAGGCGAGGATTCTCCTAAAATCAATGTGTTGTCCAGTGCTAAGGGGACTGCGCCAGTGCTTTCTGGACTTGTTCGGGCTGAGCTTGAAGAAAAAGCTGCCATGCGAAAGAAACAAATGGACGAGAAAAACAGCAAAGATGCAAGCGAGGAATCTGTCCTAGATCCACGTTCTGTGAAAAGCCAAATTCAAATTTGGGAAAGGGTGCTTTCGCCATCAAAAGAACCTGCGACGAGAACCATTTACAGGCCAGGTTCTCCTGAACCTAACCCCCTCGTAGAGTTGCCAGGCGCAATGAAAACAGTGATTCTTATGTCGTCTCCTACAGCTACGCATTTTGAAAAGGACAACGATGATGTTTTCTTGGAAAGTCCCGTTGGACCCAGCATCACTTTTATGCGCCAGAGAGAGCCAGTACAAAGCATGGATAGCACTAGTGACGAGTTCTCACCCATAGATGTCACTGCTCAAGGTGACATGTTTCAAACGAATGTTCCACGGGATTCTACGTCCACTGCTTCCATTTCTGATAGCTTCACTACTGTTATCGAGAGACCTCTGTCAGTTCAACACATTAACGCTAGACTCGCTATACGGTCCACCACATCCACACTGTCCTCCCTGGATTCGGATCTTAGTGGGGGTGACGGAGGAGTGGCCAGTGCAGGGGGCAGTCTCGATTGTGAGGAAGCAGGAGGTGGGTCAGTCGTAGAAGCCGTGGACACGTCATCGAGGGGATCTTCCCAGAGCAGCAACATTTCTACGGCAAGTGCCGGGAACTGGCAAGTGACGGAGGAAGGCTGCTTTTATTTGCCACCATCGCCCAGTATTAGACTGGGGAGCGTCGAGGAGGACACCATTGTTCATTTAGGACGAGGGGATACTCTGGAAACTGACTCCGAAGCTGAACCCGTGATTATTGTGGAAGTGGCTGAAGATGGAACGAGGAGAGTAATTTCCGAAGAGACCGAAACGGAGTCTTGCTTTGAAGGAGATTCAGAATTGGATGTTAGCGACTCAGTGGTTACAGGGGATAAAAGTGACTTTTCCGGAGCTGAAAATGGGGATACCACTTCCCAATCTTCCATGGATACCGTCATGACAGTATTGCGGAAGAAACTGAAGACTTCTGCCAAACCCAAAAAACCTCCAAAGCCCGTGATACTTGTTAGCCATCCTTCGAGCAAAAGTGACAGCCTGCCCCCGGCAATTCAACAAGAAGAATTCGGTCCAGAAGTAGAAAAGCTTAAAATTTTGGAGACTGATGCTACTTGTGCCGTAACTCCAAACGAGAGCTCTGCTTCGGAAGCGACCAATCGATCTCTTTCTGGGACTCATTGCCATAGCTGCAGCAGTAGCAGCAATGGCAGTAGCAGTAGCAGCCATGGTAAAGATGTCCTTGTGTGCATCCAAGAGTCGTCTTCTTCCAGTGGACGAAGTTTTCACATTCCTCCGCCGCCCAATGTCCATGATTCCAAGGCCGACAAGCAAGATGCTGCCACTCAGGATAATGAGGATAGCTTAACGTTGTCTTCGTCGGACGATTATGCCAATGAAAATGACATGGAAGATTATCTTCCCGCCTCGGTTTCTTCGGAATCCATTTCGTGCAATTCCAAGCAGTGGTCAGTGAATGTTGGCACTCAAACGGAAAATTCTTCCCTGCATAAGCATCGCCACAGACGCACTCAGACCAATACTTGTCCGAAACAAACAATGAACACGTCTCTTCAGACTGATAGCCAGATCGAGGGCTCTGGTACTTTGGACGATTTACCCTCACTCGTTTCTGACGAAGTGAAATCTCTTCCCGCGGAGTGTATCGTGGATGAGCCGGTCAGTGACCGAAAGGACAGCAGCAGCTTGAGCGCTGTGGAATCTCCGTGCGGACACTCCATGTCGTCGTCAGGCTCAAGTTCCGCTCTGGGAGGCAGCTCAAACGAACTTTACGGCAATCTACAGACGCCGGAACATACGTTAACCGACATCAGTGATATTCCATCCAATTACATGAACTATGATACCATTCCAATTATTCTGTCTGATTTAGAAATAGTGCCTCTCTACCCCGAAGAGGTCTTGGAAGTGGCTTTAATAGATAGCGAGGTGGATTCCATTGTATTACGAGAAAAGAAAGTAGCAGAAGGCAGCACACTACGGCCAACGGCGCGATATCATGGGTCCGAATACGAGGAACTGAACGAAAAGTCTCGGGAACTGTCCGAAATGGGACTACACGAATTCGACGACAACACATTATCGGAATTAGTTTTCAGCGAAAAGGACTCGGACGATACCAGCAAGACTTTGTGCGCGCCGTGCAATGCCGAAAGTGAGGAATTTGGCAGCGATTTGGATTCTTCGGAGACTTTCGGCAAGGATGAAGCTGAAGCCGAAGTCGCAGTGCTTGGCGATGGCAAAGACCATCTTTCAGAAAAGTGCGAAAGCCTTACAGAAGCTTCAAAGTGCACGGGTGTTGAACTTATTCCACGGGTTTCCAGCAACAGTCCGGAAAATCGGTTTGGGGAAGAATATCAAGGGAACAATGACGCTCCCCTTCTGACTGTCACTACTGGAGGCAGTGGAGGAAGTTCCCCACTTTTGGAGTTTGAAGTTGAATTAATGGTCGAGGGAATGTTTAAAGATTATCTGATGGATGACACAGTGGATGCATGCGCAAGCGACGCAGTGATTTCTCGTGCTTCGGAGGACTCGTTTGAAGATACCGAAGGCTCGTTACCCGCAGTTCAAACGCCCAAAAGCACCAAACTTTTCAGTATTTCTATGATCCAGAGACGCAGCAGTCACACTCGGGAGAGTGACCTTAAAGCGTCAACCGCTCAAAGTTTAACGTCCAAGACGCATCGCTCATTCGATCTTCCACCCTCGGCAGCTTGTCAGTCAGTGGCACTTGACGTCGCCCCGAAACGTCATAAATCTCTGGATTTTGCTCAATCTGTGTCTACTTACCCGATCGAGGAGAGTTTTCGAACATTTACGAGCCCATCAAATGCAGCTTATGATAGTGCCAAAAGTGAACAGTATTCTGCGCTTTCAATCGAACATTATTACCGTTTGAAACATGATTTGGACAGACACCAGCCTGTAGTTGACGTCAGTAATTCTTCCATTTATCAGCCAGTCGTCAGTGACGGCGTCCTGGAGGAAATGATGAACCAAGTGGCCCTTAGAGCACGGCGCACCAAGGGACTCGATTGGGAGAAACTGCCCTTGCAACAAGAGTTCGATTACTTCGGTGTGGATGGTGAGTTTGCTCGAAATGACCACTGGGCAGGTATTGAGCTTTGGTCATTTGGTCATCTTCACTTTGCCATCACTTTTTTATTATCAATAAATACACTCTTTTGACACTCGATACAACACGGCTCGTGCCTGCTTTATCACTGTTCTGCGCCGGATTTTCTGCCCTCTGGCTTCATGAGTATTTTAATTATTTTGTCGATTTTAGCTAATTATTGCATGTTTACAAAACCTCGACACGGCACTGCTGCGGAATGTGCACTGCAATTGCTCACACTCTGTGTATGTATTTAGTGTATGCAGCATGCAGCATATTACCATGCACTGCTAACTGTTTTGAAATTTTTTTTTAAATAGAGAAAAATGTGCATGATAGGTTTGTTTCTTTTTACTGCTGTATGTCTTTCCTCCATTAGCATAGACAAAAAATGTAATGTTTTGCACCGTTGTACTATACCAGAGTTGTTCCAAACGGTGCAGTGTCTGCGGTTCTTCGTACGTATGTACGCCCCATAACGTAAACTAAAACATTCATTCGTTGAAATTATAGGGTTTATTAGCAGTGTCAAAGCCAATGCCCTTTGCCATTGGCGTTTATCTTAGGACTCGATTCTTTAAGAATTTGCATTTAGGTAACAGATATATCCCGAAAGACGAATGTCTGTTTACATCAGACACATGGCCAATTTTGCAACCCTTTTTTAGCTTTGTGTTTCTATTACAAAATGCGTAGGCACTTTTGGTTGTGTTTAACTGTTCATGGGGAGCTTTTGTACTGAAATTAAACTACTCAAATGTATGTGCAGGGTGTGTCTCATGTTAGTGAAGAAAATAATTTTTTGTACTTTTATTTTCTTCTTTTTAATTCCCCTATTACCATTCACGTGGTATAAGTAGCAGTCAATATATCATACATATAATTAATGTAGTCACCAATTGTCATGTTATTTTTATCATTTTTTAATGAAATTTAAAGATGCATAAGTTGCAGATTCAAAACTTTGTTCTACCTGCATTTTTTAATTAGTGGTTTAAATGCCGCATTCATAAATCTAAATTAAAATCTTGGCATAGATACTTTTATTCAATGTTTCAATTTGCTTGAATCTTTTTCTCTTACTGATGTTTATAATACAGAAATCAGGCGCATCCTTCGTATGTTTTTGTTTTATTTAATTTAATATTAAAATTCTTTTTTAGCATGGTCGCTAGATAGTTACCAATATTGGTTAACAGTATTTACGCGCTTTGAATTCTTTATATCTTGATTTATTGGATTCTCAAAAAACAGCTATGTAAACAAGCCCTAAATTCATTTCCTTTTTTGCCAAGCATAGTGGCCTGGTTTTCTAGTCTTGATATTTTTCGAGATACCTTAATTCTTCGTCTCGAAATATTTTTGTATGTTTTTTTATTCATATTTTTGCTTGTTACTATTGTATAATTATTATTTCCTCAAGAAAGAAACATGTTTTCTTTTAATTTATACTTTTTTGATTGGGATATTTTATAAACATGATTTGTGAGAAGTTTTATTATACAAAGCTGTACATCTCATACGCAGTTTTGGAGTAGCACTTGCTGAAGGGAGCACATTGGTGGCACCAAATATTAATTTTAATTAATTCATTGTGATAATTTCATTGACATTAGCTATAGTACCACGTTAGTTTAATTTAATTATTAACTAGCCTATAACATTTTGATTTGATTCATTGTAGCCAAATTTCTCAATTGTGGGTCTTATATTTTTATTGTTAACTATTGGATATAATTTTTGGGTAATTTATAGGTTATAAAATTGCATCCTAAGAGTCATCCTAGTTCTCTTATATCAATTCTGTTTTATTTTCAATAATGGTTTTGCATTGCCTACATAATTTATTAAAAATTACTTCCTAAAATGTTTCATAAAAATATCAAGATTACCCAAACACAATAATAAATTTCTTAAATAGTTTAATAAGATTTTTTTACTTAATGTTGTTTTTAAATCTTGAATGATCGTCTATTTTTATATTTACATTTTTTGTATAGAAATGTTTTTTACAATTTATATAAATTTGCATATTTCAGTTGCAACGGATGTTGGTGGAATTGTGACTTCCAGTCCATCCCATGGTCCCACTACAACTGCTTCCCCTAGTGCAAATTCAAATTCCAGGGAACAGAACCTAACACAAAATACTAGGTTAGGCACACCGGCTACTAAAGGTGAAGGTAAGTTGATATTTACTTTTATTACTTATTATTCTCTGTAGTTTAGTATATTTGCATGTACGTGAATAACATGCTGTTTTAGTGCATTTTTGATCCACATTATAATGTTTTATTTCAACATAACCTATATAATTGCAATGTATGCACGCAAGTGTTCCTTAAAATTGTTAATCATTTGACACAGAATACACAGGGAATTTACACCCTAAAATATTATTCTAGTTATAAGCAAACATTTCATTAAAAGGTTTGTTGGAGGTTGTGTTAGGATGTGGGGGATTTCAATTTTCACACCTTTTACTAAATTTTGTCCCCATGAACATGTTAAAAATACTATTGTAGTGCCACGAATCCTCACTACACCGCTGTAGTTTGCTCAAATGTAGTAAAATCCAAAGGTGTGAAGTGGATTTTTCGTGTCGTTTAACTGCCACGTAGTTAGTAAACGGGATAAAAATGCATTGGATTACATTAGTGAGTGGGAAAAATTGCCTGACACTGATGTTATCCAATGTATTTTTATAAAAGTTTATTATGCTATTATGCAGATGCAACTGGACGAATCTTCTAATTAACTTCTATAGATTATCTCAGCTTGCTTCTAACAATTTGTAAGATGAACTCAAAATTGACTTGATGCTTTAAGCCATAAATAAAAAATGGCTTCCAAAAAGAGGCAAGATTGATCTAATAAATATATAACCATTAAACGTCAAAATAACCAAATTCTTGCAGTTGTTACAACTCCTCAAAAATTTGTAAGCATTTCCCTCTCACCCCCTATCCTTTGAAAACTCCTGAATTAACCCCTTCCCCCATTAAAAATTTCTGCCTACGCAATTGGGAGTTAAAATATTTGAAGTATGTGTATACTACTCAAAAGCAGAAACTCATTTTGAGGTGAAAATGAAATAATTAATTGTCGTGTAATCATACCACATTGGTATGTCTGGTAGCTGTGAAATCGACAAATATGGTATAGGCAATACAAGCTGCTTTTTTTTTAAAGGAACAAGCCGCATTCTGAACTACCAGCTGATATTAGGTGTATAAATAAACAAATTTCAGGCACATAAACGTAAAACGAAGGAATTTATTCATACAAACATGGTTTTCATCGATTTTATGCTAAAATAAGCAAATTCCTCTGTGAATTATGATGTTGCACTGCGTTAAACTTTAATGCTCGACTCTGTGGTA
>JAQIXP010004200.1:0-11850 GCA_034700285.1 Proteroiulus fuscus
ATTGGCGCCCACCCTTAATAAAATCCCCCCCCCCCCCCCAAAAAAAAGAAATTCCTGGATCCGCCACTGAGCGTATATAGCTTCACTATTGTTGGGACTATGGTTGTTCTAGAATCTAGAATCTATGTTGTTGGTATTCTAGCCTTTTTGAGATTCTATATGCAAGACTTTATAATATAATTTATAAATATAATATAATAAGTATAATAAACATTGATATAATATATGTAGACCCAAATTCAGCTTTATATATATAGCTTCTGGCCAATATGCACAACAGTTTCCGTTTAGAAACCACATATACGAGTATGTGTGCATCAAAGAGATATGAATGACTGTAGCCTGAAATTGTTATTGTTGATAAAACGATATAATTTTGATAAGTTATGCATAATTATTGAGGAAAACACAATCCACCTTTAAAATGATGAAATTTCTCCCTGCACGTAGTCGATCTGGCCACGTATACATGAATATCATATTGTTTGAAAATTGATGTACAATATTAAATGCAAACAAACAGTATTGGGTGGGTTGATAAAATATTTGATAAAAAAGGTGATCTCTAGGATTCAGAATTTAAATTTAATAATAAAAAAACCTATGACAGCATATTAAGTAAACAGCCTTTCACTGGATATTGGACGGGAAAGGGGGGGGGAGAAAGAGTAACATGCATGCAGAAGAGAACAAACTGCATTATGAAAAATTAATTATGTGCATCTCATGTTACAAAATTCAATTATAAGCAGTTGTTGCTATAATTATACAAGCAAAGAGCAACTTGTGGTGCAGTAAGTGCAAAACGCAATGCGGAATATTGTATTCTAGATAAAGGTTAGAAAATATTTGTGAAATTGGGTTAGCAGCAAGTGTTTATCTGGAAATGTGTCATCAGATAGAACGCTGGAGCAGTAGATTAATTATTATAGCTTAAATTCCACATTAGATTAACAAACAAATAATATCGTAATCAATTCAATCTAGCTGTGTACGATCGAGGTTAATAATAAAAAACAATGTATGAAATAAAAATTTTAAAATCCAAACTTAAAAAATATATATGTACGCTCGTATATCAAAATGTAAGCAGTAATATTTTCTTTCCAATGAATGGACACTTTACTTGCTAATTTAGTTTCAGAAACAAGTTAAAGAATTAAGCCATGCTGTATAAATACACAGGAATGTGACACATCACTGTCATCACAACGTGGATGTATAACGAAGTGTGAAGAATTTTTTTTTTCTTTCACCTTGATATTATCATATTAAACTAAGATACAGCTTGGTCTGGCCGTGGTAGGCTAATCCAGGTTTTATAGGCTATCTAACCAAATATTATACTCATGTCTTAATAATAAGCAA
Organism: Proteroiulus fuscus; assembly: GCA_034700285.1. Lineage (NCBI taxonomy): Eukaryota > Metazoa > Arthropoda > Diplopoda > Julida > Blaniulidae > Proteroiulus > Proteroiulus fuscus. The sequence continues at coordinate 1,369 of JAQIXP010004200.1, forward strand.
TGATCGTACAACAGTTTAATGACCTCCATCATTCTATGCAGCATGTCTTAAAGCAATTAATAAATCAGTTTCCAAAAGAAAATTAAACAAATTAATTATTATTACTTTATTTACTGGGAAAATAAATTCATAATTTTCATTGCATTTTTTTGCTAATCTTGGCTCCTATATAATGCATCAACATTTTTTAGAAGCGAGTCAAGTGACATCGATAATACAATTTATACTGGTTGATAACTGTGATATATTTATTGATTTAATGGGAGGAATCGATTGATGCCATAGTACATACATGAGAAATGTTATAACGAAACAAATGTAACCTTTGAAATCAATACCTACAAACATATATTACAATGACATTATAGTCCAGTTATAGGTATATCCGTTCAAGATATGATAGTGGCTTATTGTAGGCCTATACTCTGACAAGGTCAATGAGCATATTTGCACACGTTCTTCAAGTAATATACACATCAGTAAGATCGAACAACAGAAAATACATTTTTCTAATTGTTGTAAAAACCTGTCATGTATATATATATATATATATATACAGGTTATAAATCGGTCCTAGTTTTTGACACATGTGTGAACCAATGTTAATTGACCAAATTCCGAACAAAACTTTGGTTTTTACATTTGTCAAAAAACTTGATTCAGATTTATAACCTATACAGAGTGTCTCATTAACTTTGTCATGAGTGTATCACACTTGTAAATTGTTATTAAATCTGACTTTATACTAAATAAAATTAAATAACGAGGTCTATGCTGTAGGTTTTCATACACAACCAACATATGGCATCATCAGAGAACAATCTCAAAACTTTTTACATGACATATTGAACAAATGTCAGTCATACACTTCTTTTTCATTGGTTAATTGCATGAACATTCTTTGGCAAATTATGTTTTGAGCTTCATCTCATTTAAATAATTTCATCAAAACAAAAATAAACAGGACAGACCAGCACAAAAAAATGTCAATGGCGCCATATACACAGTCATCCAGTACAATTATTGCACAATTAGGAAACAATTCCCCCTTAATAATAATAGATTTAAGCTATTAAAGGTTAGCTTCAGGTCAAGTTTTAGTCAAATGAGAAACCATGTAACAACGTGCTCCTATGCAGTGGACAAATTTCAAAATTGCATCGCCCCCTTCCGTCAAAACGTTATATATTTGCTGTGTAAGCTAGATTTTTTAGAATTGTATATTTTACTATGCTCATGGGCTTTCAAAATTAGGAGTTTTATCGTAATTATATCTTAATTTTAATGTAATTCCTAATTAGGAACTAACAAAAGTGGTCATCTGGCGACTTTTTCCAAACATGGGGAGTGTGTTCAGACGTTTGACAATGAACTTACTTTTGTCCGCATCTTGGGCGCCATTTTGGATTTCCTGGATTTTAGAGATATTCTTATTACATTGTACTAGAATCCAGGAAATCCAAAATGGGACATGGGATTTTCTCCAAACTTGATATGGTAGCTTGACATCAGACTTTTTACATTCGTCCGACATTTTGGGCACCATATTATATTCCCCCAGTTTTTAATATTTGATTACTCCTAACTTTCTGAACCCATAATTTGTTCTGGGATGGCAATGTCTATGCATACCATCATACCCTATCGATAAACAATAATATGGTAACTATCCTTACTTCAATTCAAACTAGAGTGAGATTTAATTTTATTTGGTTCTGATTCCTGCAATTATTTATGCTCCAGATTGCAAATCTTCACTACAGTGAAAACTGCAATAATAACACTGCAGTCGAAATGTTATGGTATATACGAGTATATATTCTAGAAATGTATGCATAAACATTCAGTAAAATTGCATTCCAGAAGGAAAGATTGTCTAATTTGTTTTTGTAATATTACTGCACTCTGTCCTATCATTTTATTGCAGTTTTAAATGCAGTATAGAATTGCAAACAATCTGGAACGAAATACATGTGTAACTGCAGAATTTCTTCACTGGGTTTGCCAAGTAAAAAATTGCGGTTGTTGATGAGAGTATGAATGATTGCAATCATCAACAATAAAGAGGGCATTTCTGCATTTTAAAAAAAAAACTGAAGTAATGTACAATGACAATTTATTGTGATTTGCAAAGATTCCAGAAAATTGTCAATTGATTACATGGTGGTGGCAATCATAGGCGCATTTAGGAAGGGAGGCCTTGGCTTGAGATCTAAAATACATGGTAATATTCCCCCGGGCCACCCACCCCCCTTTTCCCCCGAGAAAAATTCCCTATGGCGGGCCCCCCTCTAAAAGCAGGTCTAACGCATCTTTGGTGGTAATGCAGGAGGTGAATATCATGGGCAACGCAACTAAGTCCACGTTAAAAGTCCAAATGCAGGAGGCAGTGCAAAATCTGCAGGCCACGAGGAAAGGAAGGGAGGAAGAAGAACAAGAGGAGTAAGGAGGAAATAGGAAGGAATACGGTTGGGACCGACTTTTATTGGAATTGCCCCAGCATTCGCCTGGTGGGACTATGAAAAACCATGAAAAACATAGTCAAGGAAGCAGACCTTGGGAAAGGAGTGTTAACCACTCAGCCTGGATAAGCCAACCAAGCTCCGTACACATAATTACAGAAAAGGAGGGATGGGGTAGAGGAATTGGCAATTGCCAATTCATTTTCAAATGATTAACTTTTACCTATTGGAGAGGGTGGAGAATGTAGTTCAAAATTCATCTGAAATGTTGACGTCATTAAATATGAATTAAACCTAGTATTTTTATTACATTCACTTGATGCCAGGAAATTCAGAGGACGATATTGATTAAAACAATAGAACCTGTCCATTAATCACTATAACGAATGCTTATCATTGGTCTTTTTTCTTACGTTCTATAAGATAATTTAATAAGCTTCCTAAAAACAGTCCAGTATTGTTAGAAATTCAATTAAACGATGATGTTCAAGTCACAACTTTATGACGTTGGAGTATCTTCCTGAATGTGGGATAACCCTCCCCCCCCCCTTTACCCCCTACCAAATGGCATCATGATATGCTGATTGTAGAGTACTGAGTTGAATTGAATCACTAAATGTGAGGGGCTACTTCTTTAAAACCTCACCAAAGCTAATGTAGGGGAATAAGGGATCAGTTTTTAAAAAATTATCGTTGGGGAAAGAAGGGGGAAGGTGGGAGTTATTGATCAAACTAACGGAAAACTTTTACACTTTCTATGGCAATGGTTATTTGGCTTTGTATCAGTGGTCTATTTTCCCTCGTGTACTTAAACACTGGAATTGCCTCTCAAAAGATATTAGAAAATTAATTGAAATTGAACTCAAAAATGATGTTAAAGTCTACAATGGTGTGAGAGCAAATCCGTGTGAATTACCCCCGGCTACCATATCTTATATTTATGGTGACTACAGGGTAATGATTTGAATTGTATTAATTTCCTTAAATCAGAACTGTCATTTCAGAATTTCTCAGGGGGAAGCAAACAATGGAAAAAATTCGCTCGAGTAGGCCCCTAACCAAATATGTGAAAATAACTCAATTTTACATATATTTTTTCTACCCCCCCGAAATGACAGTCCTGCTTTAAATGTGCACGTGCATTGAGCCCTATTTCGGAAGACACATTTTGTGATGAGAGTGCACCTTTAAACTGCAAATAAACTATTTTTTTAAAGTTTTCCATAGTTTTCACCTACTCAAATTGCATTTTGCCAAAGATATCTGCATTATATATACACAATTTTGATAAAATTTGTGATCCATAATATAACGCACACTTCAGCCTTTTTAACGTTGGAAATTTTGCAGATTACGAGGATGCTTTTCTTTTCAGGAAATCAACACACACTATATTGCTGATTCCAAATGCTCACCTATTGGTTAAGTTAATTTTTCCTTGAACCTGATAAATCTGCAGGGCTGGTAAATAAAATAGGCACTATGTACATTCAAAATAAAAATGAATTGACAAAATTACGTGAGACTAGAGAAGGGGATGACGAAAACCTCAGTGAAAGGGCCGTTTCAGAAATTTATCTCATGTGATTAATGAATGATCCCTTGATGCAATTTTTTCTCTAGTTTCCTTACACTACTGAAACTATAACCTAGCTAATTACGTATTATTTTTGTACTTTCTTTTCGTTATTAGTTACTCATTTCTTTCAAAACTTTTATGGAAACTATAATGGTGTCAGTCAATGCCAAACGAATAATGCTTCTTTAAGGTCAGTTGAAATTGGTTGGTTAGATTTGCACAAAATATAATAGTTTCTGGATTGAAGTAATTAAAATAGGAGCACAATAACTTTACAATTGCAGAATAAATCTTCACTCTCAATAATTAAGGAATAATAGGGTAAATAATACTGATATCAATCATTTATGTCATACTCAATTAATAAAACCATCCCATTTTCGAGTTTTATAACCTTTTGACTTTGCATTTTTGATCATTGGGAGAATAGCAGTCAGTTGAATACTACTAGATAAAGCATACAAATGGTTTGTGAGGAATGTAGTATGCATATTTCATAAATATTAATATGACTATGTGTTGTAAGAGGATAGCCATCTTTAACAACATAGGAAATAGGATTAATGCTCATTCTAAACACTTCGGAATGGTACTAAATGGAAGAATTGGACAAGTAGCCTCTAAATCTATAGCTGTTGCCAGGCATTCGCTAGCAGATTCGTACTCACCCATGGCTTCTAAAACTTTGCCCATATTATACCTAAAATATAAAAAAAATTTGGAATTGTAAAGAATAAAAGAATAATGGCAACCGACCTTATTGACAATACCATTCTGTTTTTGATTTGCTCAGTATATACTCTGATTACTTTTTATGGATGATTTCAAAACAATTCACTTAACCATTTTCATGTAATAAAAACATTAAAAGTTGCATAAATATGGTGAGAAACGGGATCTCCTTAGTGATGTGTTAACATACGGCCCTTAAAAGAACTGTTTTTGTAAAATCAAAAATACACCATGGAAAATTTCAGAATGATTCATATTACACTGTTTTTGTTAAATAAAATAACTGCAATTAAAAATCCATTTGAAATATGTTTCAAATGCTGTTTAAAATACACAAGCAACATACAAAACTATTGTCCATTACACAAATCAAAAATTGCAATAATATTGTTTATTAAACAGAACTCTGTTATTGCCCTGTTTTTCTTTAATTGTGATCTAAAATAATAATAATAAAACTTACCAAGATTTGTGAGATAACTGGTCAATCTTCACAGCATCTCGTAAAATCTTTTCTGCCAAATGGTTACTTCCTAAATAATGGTGAATCAATCCCTTTAAAGAAGAGAAATAGCCATTACGCTTCATCATAAATTTAGGTAATAAAAAGCAACTATATACACACCAAGTGTTGCAGACTTTTTACATGTGTTGGGTTAATGGCTATTGCATTTTGATACCATTTCTTAGCTTCGGAAAAATTGTGCTTGTGTTCATAAATGAGACCTCTCTGAGAAAAGTGAATAAATGCAATTGCATAAGCAATTCATCCATTAGCGCTGTAAAATCATTTGGTAAATACAGAAAATGTGCCTACCATGTACATGATTTGATGAGAAAGTGGAAAAATGCTAGCCGCCTCATGAATGCAAGCATTTGCTTCTGATAACTGATTTAATTTCAAGTAGAGCCGTGCCAATAATAACCATATTTCTATTTGCAAAAGCCAGGCCTGCTGTGGCCCCGGACGTGGTTGATAACTGCTCATGGATGACGCCACTTCAGATAGTGCATGCTCCACCAAAGATGCAGCCACGGAATTAGCACGTAAGGAACCTAGACATAAAAAACTCACAAATAAATCCACTGTTTAATCTTATCACAAACAGGGGATATATTAAATAATGAGCTAACATGAATCGCGGTCTGAAATCTCAGTGGAATAAAGCTGAAATACATTAGGTCCATGAGCAGCAGTGCGTCGCCCACTTTCAGCAACATTTAAATCTCTGCAACAGTACAATATACACCTACAGCTAAAATATTTAGACTTTCTAACACGAAAACACTTTTCTCATCAATAATACAGGGTAAGTTCAAAAGAATGAAACAATATAAGCCACCCATACCACAACATCTGCTAGAGTTACGACAGCTAACCCGTTATTCTATCATAAACAGTTGCTTTAAAATAAATTCGTAAAATTGTTTCATACTTCTTTATTATCCTGTATTTGCGATGACTCTTGTGATTGCAATTCCCCATCCTCATTGGATGGAATTGATCCAAAACACAAATTATCAACTGTTCCAAGTATAGAATAGCAACCGTACCTTTGTGTCTGCTCTTCATAAGTAGCTTTCCATAACCTTAGCATCTGTTTGCTGGTTAGTAGTGCTTCTTCACCACCACAACAATGCTCTTCAAAATGAGCTTTAATATAAAGTAAACTGAAATGGCGAGTAAATCAAATTAGAATGATTTAAAATGAAATCTGACATTTGAGAGTAATGCATAAATATTAATATTCACTTGAAATTCTCAGGATATTCTTCTTCCGCAGCTTGAATGAGCTGCAAGGCCTCTTCATATTGCTTCTGAGCTGAAAGCAGTAGCGCCAGCAATAGAAGTGAGTTGACATGCTCCCTTCGCAGGTCAAGGGCTCTCTTCACATGTTCAATTGCTTCTCCGATCTTTATTTTACATTTTCAAAAAAAAAATAAAGCCTTTAGAAATTCCTACAACTGAACAAAGAAACGAATAGCAAGCAAACATAATTTATTTTAAATATTTTATTCGTAGAAGCAATTTACGATAAACAATGAAGCTATTGTTTATTGTTTAAAAAAAAAAACTTAATGAATATTCTTGAATTATTAATTAAGGCAAAATCATTTTATTTTTTTATTTCTTCTTATTTATTTTACAATTATTAAAAATTTTCTAAATATTGTTGCAAACATTATAGAAACTGAAATATATTTGTAAAGATTTTTAACTGCATAGTACAATATAGTTAATTCAAAAAATGTAATTATTTTTAAATTAGCATGTAACTGCAAACATTTTTTACAATATGGTAATCTCAAGAATAAAATATTCAAAGTTCTGCTAATTTAACTTACTTGTCGAGTATGTGCATAATACAGAGATAAATAATATTCCACTAAATAATCATTTGGATCTAGTTGTTGGGCTCTAAACCAAAAAAAAAAATAAATTACAAATTGAAATCTTAATTAGAATTTTGTGATGAAACCATACTTTGTTCTCAGTTTGGATTTTTTTTATTTACTGACATAAAACATTGTTAACTCGGTATAGTAGTATGCTAAGTAATGTAATATAAATCATCTGATAATTTTTTCTTTTTAAATTAGGTAATAACAAGGCATGGATAATAACCCAACATAAGCCATATGTTTTAGTATTACATTTTCGTTAAATAATTCTTAATTTAAAAAAAAATCTAAGGCATACTTTTTGTCAGCAAATAAAAAACAGCTCTTGAGTATTTCATTTCATACAAACCTGTGAAAAGCATCCCGAGCCTTCTGAAAATGTTCTTCCTTTTCGGATTTTATATATATTTGCTCAGCCTTCAAGAAGCAGCCCAATCCAACAATCAGGTTGCATCTGGAGGATAAACTTTGGGAATTTGCTTTGTCACAATCTAATGCCTGTTGAGCAAAAGCTAAACCTTCTTCAATCTAAACATAAAAACAAAATTATGACTAGCTAGCACATACCAAATGTATCCTTGAACTAAATTAAACATACTTCTCCCAAATGCTCAAAACATATTTTTGCAGCCATTAAATTGGGAAGGGCATTAGTAGGATCTAACCGAGCACATTCTCTAAATACCATAACAGCACGGGCATGCTGAAAAGTGAATGAATTTAAATAAAAATTAGAATGTGACACACTCGATTTCCAAGTGTGAACCTAAACCTTTATTCAGAAAAATTTTTATTTCATGAAAATTCCTATAAATTCTATTTAAGCCTTGCAATTAATGCAAAAATTGAAACCAGTTAAAATTTAAATAAAGAAACTCTTTTAATAGTGTATCAATTGTGATTGCAACCTACCTTTCCTGCAGCTGTTAATGACAGTGCAAACTGAAACCACACGTGAAATTCTTCAAAAGAAAATTTCATAGCCCTATCAAATGACTACAGCAGGACAAAAAAATTAATATCACAGCTAGCTGAAATTAATAGCGGCCAATACCAAACAAATGTTTAGTTTAGTTTTCCAGTTAGAAATGTTTTCCTGATAATTTCAGACGTCATTTTTATTGTTGAAAAATATAAAAATGTAGTATATATTAACTTGAGATACACATGCAAATACCGTTTTGTTACTACGTGGCCAAAGCTTTTACAAACAAGTTTAATTGTATCTTAAATCTTCTTTAGCTAAACTATATTGGTAATACAATTTCAACATAACATTTGTCGCATTGTTGTAATTTTTCTAATAAATTTTCTTAGTTGTTTATAATGAAACACAAGTACTGTTACAAATACAATAATAGCGGTAAAATAAATTTTACTCTCACATTTTCTTTGTTAAGCTAGCTACCATACTTTCTTTGCTTAAAAATTTACGAAATGACACCTTCCATATCATTTTGTTCAATTATTTATAACTATAAGATATCCTCTCTTTAAACTCTCACATAAATTTTATTAATATTTCGGATGATAAACTACACATTAATTTGGTATGGCTTTAGCTTTCAAATACTTGCTTCACAAAGGACTCCAACTTGGCCTCTTCGAACCAAAGTGACAGTCATTAAATCAAAAACGGCCACTGCATTATTAAATGAATGCAATCTAGCCTCACTATGTTCAGGTGATCGGCTGAGAACAGCTTCCCGCACAGCCTGGATTAAAAACAACATGACCATTTAAGGGTAAATTTTACTTCCATAACTATATCAATTATAATTACTTTATACAAACCATGACTTCACACATTAAAAGTAAAAGTACTATTTCTTCATTCTCATCTTTTGGATGAAATAAGCTATCAAAAAACAAAATAATTTTGCATGAAAAAATTACAATCACACAGAATAAGAAAATATCATACTTTTGGCCAACATATCGTCTAGGTTTCCATGGACTATCAGAAGTGCTTGGCACTCTCCCTCCACTTCCCGTTTTATTTCCAACATCAATCGATGGTTCAGGACTTTCGTAAGCTAGCTCACTAACGCCCCGAATAAGTACCTCTGCAAGCTGCCTTGCCAAAGTCTGGAAGAAAATAGAAAATAAATAATTTGTATAAAATTGACTCAATCTTAATACAATAGTAAATGCACTTACCAATCTAAGACAATGAGTTGTAGAAGCCTCCACTGACGTTAACACGCTGCGATATTGAGCAATTGCTCTTGAAAGTTTACTAAAAGGTATCAACACCAAATTTCTTATGACATAAACCCTATTTTAACTAACTAACAATTTTCTCTGGCATAAGATAGTGGTACTTACCCATTTTTAATTAAAAGAATAGGCGCTCTCTGTAAAGCAGTTTCTAAAATAGGTCCAACTCTGTTGTCATCAGAAGAGGGCATTGGAGACGTTGAACCAGATGTTGAGGAAACAATGCTTAATGTGCTTTGCCCTTGTATTCGATCCCTTTCTTGGAGATACAAAAGAGCCAAATCTCCAGCCATTTCAAAATATTTAATAATTTGTTCCTCTCTTTCAGCCACTTGGAATTTGCTTGTTGATTGTGGTGAACTTTTCTCATAGCAAAGGCCTAATGTATTAAAGAACTTTTAAACTTGATAGACAAGAGAAAAATACTTTTTATCAGCAATGTAGGTTTTCCTACCACGGATTGCATAAGACTCGGCAACAATTTTTAATGATCTATGGGGCATGGTTTTTTCTGGAAGGGCATCTAATCCAGAGCACTGCAAATTTTTTAAGGCCTCGTCATAATTCCCCATCGCAAAATGTAGTTTTGCAAGTAACAAATACGCTTCACACAAAATGCCCAACTGGTGAAATAGAAACAAATTCTCAATTAATTATTACAAATGATATAACAAATTGCATAAAATTTCCATTAACTTTAACATTCCTGTTTACAGTTAAGGAAAAAATTCACAAAAATGTATTTCCTTCATTTAATAACATTTACAGTATTTAGCTGTCTCAGATGGTATATAATACCCTATTAGTAAAGCTTCACATAAAAGCATCCCACATAACAAATCCAACTGCATATTTTGTTGGAAGTTTAGCTCTTATAAACTTTAAAAACAGCAAAATTTTGTAAATGGTAAGATGTGCCACAAGACAATGAACTTCTAAATCCATCAGCAGAATATTTTTGAATACTTAAAACCCCATTGCCTCTGCTAACAACACAAATTAACCAACAATAGGGCAATTCCACGAAAAACAGGACATGGACACTTTTTGGAATTACTTCAAAAATACTCAAAAATATACAAAATA
>JAQIXP010004201.1:0-11849 GCA_034700285.1 Proteroiulus fuscus
TTGTGTATGATTTACTTGGATTAGGAGTTGCAGAGGAGATTTTTGAAAGAATGCTTTCAAAATCAAAGTATGCCACAGGGTGTAATCCAAAAATGGTGATCACTACATGCGAAAAATAATTTTAGAATTCCATGCACAAAACTTACTCTACATGATAACTAGATGTCTAAAATATAATATTCAAAACAAATTTTAAGAATTTAACTATTTAGTTTTGAAATATAACCAAAAAATTGCAAATATTTGTTGATCTGGTCGTGACGGCACGGAAAAGCAAAATATTTTATTCTAAATAATTTAGACTATGTACAATGATTCCAGGCTTATAAACACAAAAAGTAAGCTTTAATTCTACAAACAATTAACTAAAAAGTTAAATAATGCAGTTTTATTTAATAAAAATGGACTTATCAAAGAGCACTATTCCGTTCCGTCACTATTTTCAGTTGAAATTTTTAATAGCTTTCACCCAGGTGATCCTTTTAAATGATCTGCCCATTAAACTATCAAATACTGTTGTATTAAGATTGAAAAACATTTTAAGTAAAAACAATATGCATTTGTGCTTTTTATACATCTTCACAAACATTTGGTGATGGAAATGGCGGGAAATTGCATCAGTTTAGGGCTTGTGTTAAAAATCTTGTTTTCAAAGAATTTATCTAGCAATCTTATCAATTAATATCATCAATCTTAGTTGTAGTCTTATATTACGGAGGTTACAAAGTGAAGAGTGCATCACGTATTATTTAAAATGCCGCGCATTTTAATTAGATTGCTTGGTTTCACGTAGATACGTATGGGAGCATATATGCATGCACAGTTTGCAGTTGCACTCGAGTAGAGATAAGCCTAATCCGTGTCGTCACTTTCCGTTCCGTCACATGCATAGGGTTTGAAAAATTATTCTTTTCTTTTCGTTAAGTTAAAAATTTAAAATAAAATTCAATTAAATTGATACTTTAATTAATCCATACATCTTTAAAAATACTTATTATTTACTTATGATGAAAATTTTTGATAATAATTTAAGATGACTAGGTACTGTTCAAACTAGTAAATTTATCGATTCCGTTCCGTCACGCTTGAAAATTGCATTAAAACAGGTTAAAAAGTTAAGTAAACGTCATCATAAATGGAAAACATTTAAAACAATGCTATTCTTTACAAAATGGATCAACACATTTTGTTAAATAACTCTTCAAACTTAGGAAAATGAATTAAAATCATATCGAAATTCCGTTCAGTCACAAAACCCACTTTTGGAATACACCCCAAATAGGGTTTCCGTATTGTCTTTGCATAATCTTTAAATTTGAAGTTGCTGTTGTCTTAAAATGGCATTCTTACTTTGGCTGCTTCATGATTTTTGCACAAAGCAATGTGCTTATCATGAGCTAATTGTGAGCAAAATCCCTGACAACATCTAAGGCAAAAATTATGTATCTTAACTCCCTGTTTTGATAATAATCGCTCCATTTTATGAATCAAAGAGTAGTGATTTTCATAAAATAAGAGATCTATTTCCTTACCCTCTTGTCTTGCTCAATTGCAAAGGTAGCACAATTTTTTTGTCAATAGTCATAATATTAATTCTAAGATGATTAAGCTTCTCAAATTTTTTGATCTCAATTAGTTTCACTGGATAGGTTAACATTGAAGTCTCAATTTTATTTAAATAAGGTCTATATTTTGAAACACATCTTGGATTGCAATTTTGAGTAACTGGATATAAACATGCATGCACATGCCAAACAAAGCATTTGTTATCATGTGAGGCAATATTAAGTATAGTATATAATATATATATTTATAGTATATAGTATATATAATATTAAGTATATAATAATGTTATCAGGCAAACATGCAGTGTACCCACCATTATAGGGGATATAAGTGCCCACTTTAACTTGAACACCAATTATTCTTTTAATTCTCCACCCTGAACCCTTTTGCACATAAGCTTCTATTGATTTCAGTATTTTATAAAATACTTTATAAATCTTGTTTTGGATATCATGTGGTGACATTACCACCTGCATTTCACTACCAAACACAGGAGCAGTAGTATCCCAAATGTCTATCTGTTGGCTGGTCCAGCTGATGTATCACTTCATCATGCATTGCATCACATAAGGAGAAAAGGTATTGGGAAGCATCAATCACTTTTTCATCATTATTGGTATGGCAGAGCATAAGGAGTAGATTCTTAAAAGCCCACTGTTCTATTTCAAATGGGCTATCTGCCACATGAGTCACATTGTGAATATTTTCAAGATGATTGCCAAAAGAAGAACTGTTATTGAAATTTAGATTGCAGGGTTCACAATAATATGTAACAGGGTCCTGATGAAGCATGTGAACTCGAACCACATGACTGTAAACACTTAGACTATCAACAAATTGTAATCCACAATAATTGCATATATTGGTCATTTTAATTATGAATTAATCAACCATTACCAAAGTACTTAATCAATGTCCAAAATGTAAATGATAATTGAAAGTTATATCCTAATGCCAGCAACTGGTTTGGTATGTCAATCAGCTCTGCAAGCAATCTTGACAAATGCTCCATAGGTATGAAAGCTCCTCGAGAATACTGGTCACTATCAGCCCAATTGCATATATCCAAATACCATTGTTGATTCTCATTGTTGCGGTTAATTCGGATTGACCATTTTCCACCCAGTTGTAGAGTATACAATGAAGTGTAAATGCCAGTGTTGGGCTCTTTCTGTGGCTTTTTTCCAGCCTCTAACCAGGTTTTCAAATCAATAATGGGAGTATTTACAATTTTTGCTTTTTTTGTTGCTTGATCCCTTTGAACTCTAACCTTGTGTTTTTTGAATTTTGGTCAAATTCTCTTTAATTTCAGTGTCTGATGATTGTATATCTTCACATAAATTCTCTAGTATTAGAATATATTTTTAAACTTTTATTAAATGTTGATTTGTATATTCTTTACAAATAAGAAAATTATGCTTACCCATTGTAGCCTGGTGTTTCAGTTGGTGATAGTGTGTAGAATGTAACTTTGAAGAATGTAAATCTGTTGGAAGGATATGGGGCTTATATAGCAGACAAGACACCAGTTGTTTACAAATTTCTGTTTAACCATGTTAATTTCTCATGTTTCTAATTTCAAGGTTAGGATAACTTGTTTATTTAATGCTACATTAAAAACTGTCTAGTTATCAAGAGCTTGGACACCTGTTGTTTACACATTTCTGCTGAATCATGTTAATTTTTTATGTTTCTAATGTCAAGGTTGGGATAACTTGTTTATTTAACATTACATTAAAACTGTCCAGTCATCCAAAGCTCGGGCACCAGTTGTTTACAAATTTCTGTTTAATCATGTTATTTTTTCATGTCTAATGCTTCATTAAAACTGCTTGGTCATCCATAGATCTAATTTGGCAATTTGAAATGGATATAAATACAGGCAAGGTGGGATCAACTACAATCAAAAAAAGACTTAAAATGGCATCTTGAAGTACATATAACTATGAGCCAATCTTGAAAGCAAAAAGCCAGCAGTCAGCTGGTCTTGACATTCGTGATCAAGAAAGTCATATATTATATCCTAGGTTTAATGTTGTGCATACATCCATTGATTCAAAGAAAGTTTTGAATACACCAATGGATTATTATGTTGAGTTAAAACTACGTTCTAGTGCAGGTTTGCAAGGTCTAATACTAACAGGAGGCATTATAGACAATTACTATGATGGTTGTCTTTGTTATATGATTTTCAACTTTTCCTCTCATCCCTTTGTTTTTGAGCAAGGGCATGCTTACATACAAGCAATTTATCAACCACTGGCACGTCCTGACAATGTCAATTACTCAATAAAAGATAAGGTAAGTAAAATTGTTTCATTAAAACCTATATTTTTGATACAATTTATTATTAATTTTTATTGATAGCCTGCTTTACCAGTCTTGTCGAAGTTCATGATTTTGTGTAAATCAGCTACAAAGTCAGATGTTGAAAAGAATATTTTGCTACAAGTGAAGACCATCCTTTTTTTTACGATGTCAACAAATCAGTGCTAAATTGCAACAGCAAAATGACAAGTTCTATCTGGCAGTGTTTTACAACTCAAAAGGTGAAGAAATCTCAGCTATTTACTGTTTTGGGTGACTTAGCAGCTAAAGTTGTTATCAAGAAATTCGTGATTGAGTCATCTGACACTGCCGTTGAAGTTAAAAATAAAATATAGTCTAGCCATTTTTTTAGTGGATTAAATAATATCATGTATATTGAAATGGTATTAAACGAAGCTTGTGCGCACTATCAATGCACGCAATGTAGATGAGTTTATTTTTATTAATGATGTACTTTTTATATGAATGAACGCAATGCAGATGAATTTGTTTTATTAGAATTGTATTAAATAGATGTTTAAATAACTTTGAAAATAAATGACATTAATTGTAAAAATTCAATGGTAAGAATTACATAAGTAATAAGTACTCAATAACAACTAATAAAATAAAAATCTAGCAGAGCATTCTCAGTCATGCAATGGTTAAAGACTGGTCAAATACTGTCAATATATTTTATTTAAAGTATCAAACTGAAAAACAGTGAAAAAAGTAAATTTTTAATTACTTTGTAAACAAACTGATTTAAAAATTTATTCATTAGTGGCTTCTTTCAAAATAAATCCTTGTAGGGCATTGTCATTCATGAAGTGGTTGAACTGCTCACATATAGTTTCATTGCTGGGCAGGATTGGTGTGATGGTGTAAGCCATTAAATTGAGTCTTGAAAATAACTCAGATGTTGCCAATATTGCCGTATTGATTATGATACACATCATCATAGTGGGAAATTGCGAATTATGCACACATACCAATAGAGAGTAACCCATCGCTAGGGGGAAGCACTTTAGCAAGTTAATTTCACTTTTGTATTGTAAATTTCTTCTGGAAGGTGGCACGGTTTCAATTAAAAAAACATAATTTGGCATTTCATAATGATGAAACTATTTATGTTAATGAGATGCAAATTCCAAAAAATTTAAATTTCTTTTGAAAGCAGCTCACCAAGGAGCAAAAATGGGCAAATAAAATGTGGCAGATTCCACCACCATGCACCGCCTCTTGCCATGATCTTGGTCTCTATTAACCACTTTGAGTTATGATGAAGCCATTAATGTTAGCACTGTTAACTGGCATTGCTATGTCAAACAAAAGTAAATACATTTCAGGCATAAGGAAATTATAAAATACTAAGAAAAAATGTGTAGGGTATTATTTATAAAGTAATAATTTTATAACATCTTTTTCATTAAAGAGTCTCTACCAAAATGTTCTTTTTTTGTATAGTGCTTAATCAAGGGCAATATTTGATGCATATTTATTTCTCTCTTGCATTAGTTTACAGAAAATAGATAAAAAGAACTTCATAGCAAAATCAGTGATGATAAAGAATTAAAATTACATATATAATTTTTAAAAAAAATTAAATATATAAATATATTTGTAATTTTAAAAGGAAAATATGCCAGAAACATTCATTAGAACATTCGTTAGAATGTAAAAACTTTTAATTGTAATTACAAAGCTATTGAATAAGCTTGTTTTAATTATGTTACTCATTAAAACAAAAATTAATGGAAAAAATTTGCAAATACATCATCAAGGATTTGAAAATAAAAATAAAATTTGTTAAATAATTTAAAATATTTTTAAAAATTCCCAACTTTACTGCATGCATATTATCCTTTATAGATGACAAGGACAACTTGTTTACCAGTACATAATTTTAAAAGTATTTTATCTAAATAATTTGTCATCTATGCAAAAATCAACTTAATTTTGTTAATTTTAAATTGCTAAACAAGATTGCAGCCAGAAGTAGGGAAGTTTAAAATATTGAGATTTCATTGGTATCCTAAAGTATTTTGTGCTTACAGGGAGATGTGTAGTAAAGGACTAATTTAATGTTTTAAGAAATTCAAATTTAATAATTACTTACCGTAAGTAGTTTATCCAAAAATCCTTAAAGTATCCTGTAGCAAACTAGCTGAGATCAAGCTGAATGTTTAAAAGCACACAAAATGACGAAAATCAAATTTAATTTAATTTTATATTAACTGGTAGTCACGTGTTCAATTTTTTTTAGCAACAAGTAAGTTTAATAAAATCGTGACTATAATAACCAAAATACTGTCTGCTCATGTCATTAATATCCTTGATTATGAAAAAGTATTTTTATAGCATCAATGCTAAAAGTTAATTAATGATGTAATTTAAATGCTATGCCTGACATGTTAGTTCAGTCCTATATCCAGGGGGTGGCATGGTGTGGTTGTGCCACCCCATTGGAAATTTCTTGCAAAACCTTATACATGGAATAAAAGTTTTGCACCCTGATTTGCCACCCCATCTCTGCTGAGCTGGCTATGGGGCTTTGTTTATCTAAAAGCAAGGTGAATAAAGTGAAATCATGACTATAATAACTGAAATGCTGTAGGAGTAATGTCCTTGATTATGTAAGAAGTAATTTTATTGTATCAATGCTAAACGTTAATTAATGATATAATTTAAATGCTATGCCTGACATGTTAGTTCAGCCCGTAGCCAGGAGGTGGCAAAGTGTGGTCATGCCACCCCATTGGAAATTTCTTGCAAAACCTTATACATCGAATTAAAGTTTTGCACCCTGATTTGCCACCCTATTTCTGCTGAGCTGGCTATGGGGCTGTGTTTATCTAGAAGCAAGTTGAATAAAGTTAAATCGTGACTATAACTGAAATGCTGTATGAGTCATGTCCTTGATTATGTAAAATAATTTTATTGTATAAATGCTAAAAGTTAATTAATGATATAATGTAAATGCTATGCATGACTTGTTATTTTATCTAGAAGCAAGGTAAAAGAAGATAAATGGTGACTATAATATATTAATATCATGTTGTTTAAAAATGGAACTTTTTTTTGCTATTGTTCTCCCCAACTTTATTGACTTTACCATGGACTGAAAACTGAACCCACTTACTCAAGCTGACAGGGGGAGGGGGAAGGGGGTTATGTCACTTCTGAACACTCTCAGAGCTTGGTGGGTTTAGCCTGGGCTAAAGCCCAGGCCCACTTTCTTGGACTGACACAGAAGTGGCAATTACAATACTACTTGTGTGAATTTCAGATTTAAACTGGACCAAGTCACTTACTGTGGCTTTCTGATTGTAACAAATCCATTTTTAAAGTTAGGAAACCACTTTAAATATGGTTTACAGCTATTTTAATAACAACCAAGTAAGTAATGTTGTGGAAAGACTTATAAGATGCAAGTTACACAAGACAGCACATGTACATTGAAATCTACAAATCCTGGAAGTGTGCCAAGTTACCTGCACTGGGTCTTAGTTTTTACGAATTAAACAGGGATATCAATGATCTTCCCAAGTAACACACAACGTTGGCCCAACATTGGTTTTGTGTTGGCATAGTTGGCAACTTGTTGGTAGTTGGCTGACAACATTTTGCGAACTTTGGCCCATGATTGTAAGCCAACAGTATGTTACCTAGTAGGCATACAAACATTTTTACAACGTTGGCAAATAATTGCTGCCAACAGTATTAAATAAGTTGGCTAACGAACATTTTTACAAAGTTAACAAATGTTAGTAAAGGCTAGCAAAAGCATAAATACAAATTTAAGACCTGCAGTTCTTGTTTTCCATGATGGCATGGAACATAATGCATTGGATTCACAACTTCAGGGCCACAGGATCGATTCCCACCAGTAACTCATCAGGATTATAAGTAAATAATTAGTATTGATAGTATTGATTAGAATGTGATTATAGCATAGGAGGCCATTTAATAAAAAAAATTATTTGTAAGGCTTATATTTTGGTTGTCATTTGGTTGGCTGGGCTGGTAAGGCCAATGTATTGCCAACCAGAAATTTTAACGTTGGCCCAGGAGGACATTTAGACGATGGCTAAATGTTTGCAGGACAATGTAGGGCCAACAAAAGCATTGTTGGCATACCAACATTTATTTAACGTTGGCCCAACAATTTTGTGTTACTTTGGTTGTACTTTTAAACTAATCGCCATTAGTGCTTATTTGGCCATTTTATGTAGTATGAGTAGGAACATTTTGGGGAGAGCTAAGGGGAGGAAAAATCACTTCTCTTTTCACCCTGTATGCTGTTGATACAAAACATATATACCAGAAAATAAAAAATCTAGCTCCTTGTGGGCATTTTGTTGAGGTGTTTGCCTGCACACCAACTACATAGGGATATATATTTGTGCTTACATGAATATTTGTGAGAAATGTTGCTCATAAATATAAATACTGTCATTATAAATAAGTTAAAACAGTGCCAGTAATAATAAAGTAAACAAAAAACAACACTTGGCATGTGAGAAAGCCATGAAGCTGAAACGTTTGGCTATTTCCACCCAGCTTCCAGTTTGCAGATTAATGTTCACACCACCACCGTCGGGTGGCGTGACAATCCGGTATGCAACTGGCCCATATTTTCCTAACCTAACCTAACTTAACCTAAGTCCTACAGTTATTACATGTGCTTTATGCTTGAACCCTATATATACCCTAAGCTTGTATTGATGATCTTAATGCCATTTGGGGAAAAAAAACATGCAGTTAATATTGAGATAGATTCCAGTAAGAAAATCCTTTTCATGACAATTACAGCAACTAATTCTAGCATTTGTCAAGATAAATTCATTTCTGCCATTGTTCGTATTAACTAATTAATGACTAATCAAGTCCTTAATTATTTAATAATAAAAAAATTATTAGAATGCCTTCAGCAGATATCTGTAGAATTCCACAATTAACTGAAAATTATCCAAAAAATTGTCATTGCAAACTTTTTATATATAAAATTAATTAATTAAAATGGCTATGATTGTGCCATTGGGATCTTGCCAGCAATTTTGTATTCACAATTTAGGAGTTTCTTCTAATACCTTATAGTGATATAAGTGCAAAAATAGTGCACGTATTTAGCAGTTAAACTGCATTGATATTGCATTATTTATGCAGCCTACGATCAATAGACATTGTTGTTTCTTTACAGTTTTTATTACAGTTTTAATGAATTTACAATGTCTTATTTATGCATTATTAATACATTATTAAAATGCATTATAATTGCAATAAAAATACACTAGTAAAGCTATTAAAATATACTTCAAAAATGCACTTATAATTCAATATTCAATACTGCATTATAAGTGCACTCAATGCATTTTCAGTGCATTTTAATGCACTCCAATGCATTTTCAGTGCATTTAAAACTAATGCATGATTTTTTTTCTGGGTTTGGCTACTCAGTATTACTTTGGGTCATGTGTGCAGAAATCCAAACTTGCAATGTTAACCCTAGAGTATAGGGATGTTCATATCAAATTACTTTCTATTGCATTGCTTTGGCCTCTAGTGACATCTTGATACAAAATTGGCAACTACGGTCAACCTTTGTTAATAATACAAGCATCATCCATAACCCTAAGCACATGGTACATTTGATTGCACATTTTTAGAATTGTAAATTCTCAATAAAAATTTTATTGAAATTAAGGCAGAATGGTTTCATTTTTAAGAGGAATTAATGAATTTTAAAAATACATCTAAATTTATTTTAAGCAATGGGAAGTGAATGCAATAAACTATAAAAATTTAATACTAGTACAATTTCTCATATTTTCCAGGCAACTTTTGGCTGGCCCAATGTTATCCATAATGGCTTAATGTTATACTAAAAATACTTTTGTTTTGCATTTTATGTTGACTTAAATGATTTCATGTAATTACATTAGGCATTTTAATGTAAGCAGTATAATATTTAGATTATGCTCTACACATAATGTGATATTTAAAAAAAAAATTTGGTATAAGTATATTATACAGACTCCTAACCAATTTAAATAAAAAAATATATTATTTTGGTAGATATTACCTTCTAGTTTCTCGTAATACCATTCTTTTGAGGGCCAAAAAAGCAAAAGTATTTTTAAAAAATAAAAATGTGTTCTTGTTTAACCAGATATTATGGAATACTATGGATAGGCAACTGCTTTCAAACAAATGCTGCAGTTTCAGCCCATGTTGAAGCAAGCTATTCTACAGCCATCTAGCGATAAAAAAGCTAACCATATCCAGTAGATGTAATCAATAAAAATAGCATTTAGGATTTCAATCAAATATTTTACTGACTATACTCATATTACAATCATATTGTAAGATTGTAGCTCTGTGGGTTGGGGGGGTTTTAAAATAAACGCTGCTTTTGCTTTCCCAAAAAGAAATCAGACTTACTTATTTGTAATTATCAAATTGCCAGTTTATTCCTCTCAATCGCCTCACTAAGTATTTACATCAATAGTATCACAATAGTAGAAGAATAGAATATCACAAGTCAAATCACAGTCGACCAGCTTGGTCGACAACCTCAGCCTAGACTAGTTAGCCAGGGCTAAGATGGCGCCCGCGTGTCATCAGAGAAAGAATTTGGCCAGTCACCTGACCTGAATTCCTGCCCTGACGACCTCGAAAATCCACCCACCCACCCCATACTTTCCTTTGTTAAACCCTGTACAGGGTGGGTTTGGAGCAGCCATCTTACAATATTATCTGGCTATACTTATATAATCAGTGGCAGATTTAAGCCAAATTGCGTGGTCAGCAAACCAATGCTTAAATTTATAAAAAAAATTTCAGCACTATCAATTGGGGTGCCCCCAATGGGCTTTTGCTGAGGGCAACGTCAGCAAATGCTGACTTTGCTGACCATTAATTCCGCTACTGCATATCATGCACAATCAGAATTAGTGACTGTTAACCAACCATATAACTATAACCCAATGATACAATGGCTCACTGATATAATCGATTGTATTAGCCTGGAAAAGTAGCAGGAATTTTACAAGCTAAGCTACATTTGGCTGATTTTGAAACTCATATTTGTAAAGTATCAGTGTTTAGGAATAATTTATTGTTCCCAATCCATACTCCTGTATAAGGTAGGCTTATTATTACAAGTAACATCGTTTTATGCAGCGCCGGCGCTAGAGCATTTTTAGACCAATGCAAAGCTTCATTTTGGCCCCCCTCCTCAGAATTGCAAAACACGTGCAAAGCTTGACCTAAAGTGTCGCCGCAGGCGACTTTTTTGCCCCAATGCATTTTAAAAATTTGCTAAAATTCACCAAAAGTTCCTATTTTGCCAGTTTATCTATATTATGAATCGGAAAATAAGCTGATTTCCAAGTAATCGCAGGGTGATCACACTACCTGGAAATCAGAGAAATATCAGGGAATTTTATCAGTTTCAGAGAAATTGTGAGAATTTTAAATGGGTTGGCTGGACATTTCCTCCTGAGTGCAAGAAAATAAAATGGCTAAAATGAGGCAGACACTATATATTATTATGTGATCTTAAGGGTAAGGAAGCACACTTCTTTAAAGAGTTTGAACTGAAAAAGCACAAATTACAAATGCAATTTTGTGCGTTTCAAAAATCTTTAAACTGATTTAGTGATTCTAGCAATAAAATTGTTATAAATGTAGACTAGCTAATTCCATACTATAACTGACTCATGCATCAAAAAAGGAGTCTGAAAAATTTAAGATAATGTAACCTGGAATTTAGGAAAATTAAACATTTGTAAAACTGTGGTTACCTTGGTGAATTACAGGAGATTAATCTTGTTTTCACAGGTAGCAGTGTTACTTTACAGTTTACTCTTTACCTGAAATCATGTGCATGTGTTCAGGCAATTTGAATATGCCACCAGGTTTTAGGCTGGTTTTGGCGCCCTCTGAGCGCCCTGGGCAGGGCAAGTGCCCTG